>JAPKLW010002319.1:29098-43685 GCA_026898455.1 Plectranthus barbatus | reverse complement strand
AAAACAATTAACTTTATTTCCGCTGCGTAACGTATTATACTCTGAAACACCGGGACCAACACTTACTTTTTTACATCTAGAAACATATTTCCAGCATAAAAATAAACTTTTGAAATAATTTTTTAATTTGCGAATTTTAAAAATTTTGTACCGGTGATTTTTCGTGTAATTTCGAGCTGTCATTTTTTGATAATTCTGAACTATTTAAAACAAGGGAAACCCTAAACACTTACTTTTTTACATCTAGAAAAATATTTCCAGCATAAAATAAACTTTTGAAATAGTTTTTTAATTTTCTAATTTTCAAAATTTTGTACCGGTGAATTATCGTGTTATTTCGAGCTGTAAATTTTAGACAATTCTGAACAAAAGAAACCCTAAACACTTACTTTTTTACATCTGGAAACATATTTCCAGCATAAAAATCAACTTTTGATACTGTTTTTTAATTTGCGAATTTTTAAAATTTTGTACTGGTGAATTTTCGTGCAATTTTGAGTTGTCATTTTTTGACAATTCTCAAATAAATACATAAAGGGAAACCCTAAACACTTACTTTTTTACATTTAGAAACATATTTCCAGCATAAAAATCAACTTTTGAAACAATTTTTTAATTTGCGAATTTTCAAAATTTTGTACCGGTGAATTTTCGTGTAATTTCGAGCTGTCATATTTTGACAATTCTAAACTAATTACAACATGGGAAACCCTAAAACACTTACTTTTTTACATCTAGATACATATTTCCAGCATAAAAATCAACTTTTGAAATAGTTTTTAAATTTGCTAATTTTCAACATTTTGTATTGGTGATTATCGTGCAATTTCGAGCTTTCATTTTTTGACAATTCTGAACTAATTACAACAAGGAAAACCTTAAACACTTACTTTTATGCATCTGGAAACATATTTCCAACATAAAAATAAACTTTTGAAATAATTTTTTAATTTGCTAATTTTCAAAATTTTGTACCGGTGATTTTCATGCAATTTCGAGCTTCTCATTTTTTGACAATTCTGAACTTATTACAACAAGGGAAACCATAAAAACTTACTTTTATGCATCTAGAAACATATTTCCAGCATAAAAATAAATTTTTGAAACATTTTTTTAATTTAAGAATTTTCAAAATTTTGTACCGGTGAATTTTCGTGCAATTTTGATCTTGTCATTTTTTGACAATTCTGAACTAATTTCAACAAGGGAAACCTTAAATACTTACTTTTATGCATCTAGAAACATATTTCAGCATAAAAATAAACTTTTTAAACTGTTTTTTAATTTGAGAATTTTCAAAATTTTGTACCGGTAAATTTTCGTGCAATTTTGAGTTGGTCATTTTATGACAATTCTAAACTAATTACAACAAGGGAAACCCTAAACATATTTCCAGCATAAAAATCAACTTTTGAAATAGTTTTTTAATTTGAGAATTTTCAAAATTTTGTACCCATGAATTTTTGTGCAATTTCGAGCTGACATTTTTTGAAAATTCCGAACAAATTACAACAAGGGATACCCAAAATGCTTACTTTTTTACATCTAGAAACATCTTTCCAGCATAAAAATCAACATTTGGAAAAGTTTAACAATTTGCTAATTTTCAAAATTTTGTGCAGGTGATTTTCGTGTAATTTCGAGCTTGTCATTTTTTGCCAATTCTGAACTAATTACAACAAGGGAAACGTTAAACACTTACTTTTATGCATCTAGAAACATATTTCCAGCATAAAAGTAAACTTTTGAAATAATTTTTTAATTTGAGAATTTTCAAAATTTTGTACCGGTGAATTTTCGTGCAATTTTGATTTTGTTGTTTTTTGACAATTCTGAACTAATTTCAACAAGGGAAACCTTAAACACTTACTTTTATGCATCTACAAATAGTTTTTTAATTTGCAAATTTTCAAAATTTTGTACCGGGGAATTTTCGTGCAATTTCGAGCCGTCATTTTTTGACAATTCTGAACTAATTAAAACAAGCTAAACCCAAAACACTTACTTTTAAACATCTAGAAACATACTTCCAGCATAAAATTCTATGTTTGAAACAATTTTTCTATTTGCAAATTTTCAAAATTTTTTTACAGGTGAATTTTTGTGCAATTTCGAGCTTGTCATTTTATGACAATTCTGAACAAATTACAAAAAGGGAAACCTTAAACACTTACTTTTCTGCATCTAGGAAAATATTTCCAGCATAATAATAAACTTTTAAACAATTTTTTAATTTGCGAATTTTCAAAATTTTGTATTTGGTGAATTTTCGTGCAATTTCGAGCTGTCATTTATTGACAGTTCTGAACTAATTAAAACAAGGGAAGCCCTAAACAATTACTTTTTTACATATAGAAACATATTTCCAACATAAAAATCAACTTTTGAAATAGTTTTTTAATTTGCGAATTTTCAAAATTTTGTACCGAGGAATTTTCGTGCTATTTTGAGCTGTCATTTTTTGACAATTCTGAACTAATTACAAAATGGGAAACCAACACTTACTTTTTACGTTTGGAAACATATTTCCAGCATAAAAATCAACTTTTGAAACAGTTTTTTAATTTGCGAATTTTCAAAATTTTGTACTGATGATTTTCGTGTAATTTCGAGCTTGTCATTTTTTCCCAATTCTGAACTAATTACAACAAGGGAAACCTTAAACACTTACTTTTATGCATCTAGAAACATATTTCCAGCATAAAAATAAAGTTTTGAAACAGTTTTTTAATTTGCGAAATTTCAAAATTTTGTACCGGGGAATTTTCGTTCAATTTCGAGCCGTCATTTTTTGTCAATTCTGAACTAATTAAAACAAGCTAAACCCTAAACACTTAATTTTTTACATCTAGAAACAAATTTCCAGCATAAAAATCTTCTTTTGAAACAATTTTTTAATTTGCGAATTTTCAAAATTTTTTACCGGTGAATTTTCGTGAA
Organism: Plectranthus barbatus; assembly: GCA_026898455.1. NCBI lineage: Eukaryota > Viridiplantae > Streptophyta > Magnoliopsida > Lamiales > Lamiaceae > Plectranthus > Plectranthus barbatus. The sequence continues at coordinate 40,745 of JAPKLW010002319.1, read as the reverse complement.
ATTTCGAGCTTCTCATTTTTTAACAATTCTGAACTAACTACAACAAGAGAAACCTTAAACACTTACTTTTTTACATCTAGAAACATATTTCCAGCATAAAAATCTACTTTTGAAATAGTTTTTTAATTTCTGAATTTTCAAAATTTGGTACCAGTGAATTTTCGTGCAATTTCGAGCTATCATTTTAATACAATTCTGAACTAATTACAACAAGGGAAACCCTAAACAATTACATTTCTACATCTAGAAACATATTTCCAGCATAAAAATCATCTTTTGAAACAGTCTTTTATTTTGCTAATTTTCAAAATTTTGTACCGGTGATTTTCGTGCAATTTTGAGCTTGTCATTTTTTGCCAATTCTGAACTAATTACAACAAGGGAAACCCTAAACACTTACTTTTATGCATCTATAAACATATTTCCAGCATAAAAATAAACTTTTGAAACAATTCTTTTAATTTGCGAATTTTCAAAATTTTGTAACGGTGAATTTTCGTGCAATTTTGATCTTGTCATTTATTGACAATTCTGAAATAATTCTAACAACGAAAACTCTAAACACTTACTTTTTAACTTCTAGAAACATATTTCCAGCATAAAAATCTACTTTTGAAACAATTTTTTAATTTGCGAATTTTCAAAATTTTGTTTAGATGAATTTTTTTGTAATTTCGAGCTTGTCATTTTATGACAATTCTGAACAAATTACAACAAAAGAATCCTTAAACACTTACTTTTCTGCATCTAGGAAAATATTTCCAGCATAAAAATAAACTTTTGAAACAATTTTATAATTTGCGAATTTTAAAATTTTGTAATTGGTGAATTTTCGTGCAATTTTGAGCTGTCATTTTTTGACAATTCTGAACTAATTATAACATGGGGAACCCTAAACACTTTGTTTTTACATCTAGAAACATATTTCCAACATAAAAATCAAATTTTGAAATAGTTTTTTAATTTGCGAATTTTTAAAATTTTTGTACCTGGGAATTTACATGCGATTTTGAGCTGTCATATTTTCCAGCATAAAAATCAACTTTTGAAACCGTTTTTTAATTTTCAAATTTTCAAAATTTTGTACCGGTGATTTTCGTGTAATTTCGAGCTTGTAATTTTTTCCCAATTCTGAACTAATTACAACAAGGGAATCCGCTTAAACACTTACTTTTATGCATCTAGAAACATATTTCCAGCATAAAAATAGACATTTGAAATAGTTTTTTAATTTGAGAATTTTCAAAATTTTGTACCGGTGAATTTTCGTGCAATTTCGAGCCGTCATTTTTTGACAATTCTGAACTAATTAAAACAAGCTAAATCCTAAACACTTACTTTTTAACATCTAGAAACATATTTCCTGCATAAAAATCTACTTTTGAAACAATTTTTTAATTCGTGAATTTTCAAAATTTTGTAGAGGTGAATATACTTTTGAAACAATTTTTTGAAACAACAAGGGAAACCTTAAACACTGACTTTTCTGCATCTAGGAAAATATTTCCAGCATAAAAATATACTTTTGAAACAATTTTTTAATTTGCGAATTTACAAAATTTTGTACTTGGTGAATTTTCGTGCAATTTCGAGCTTGTCATTTTTTGATAAATCTGAACTAATTACAATAAGGGAAACCCTAAACACTTAATTTTTTACATCTAGAAACATATTTCCAGCATAAAAATAAACTTTTGAAACAGTTTTTTAATTTGCGAATTTTCAAAATTTTGTACCGGTGAATTTTTCTGCAATTTCGAGCTTGTCATTTTTTGACAATTGTGAACTAATTACAACAAGGGAAACCCTAAACACTTACTTTTTCCAATCTAGAAACATATTTCCAGCATAAAAATCAACTTTACAAAAAGTTTTTTAATTTGGTAATTTTAAAAATTTTGTACGGGTGAATTTTCGTGCAATTTCGAGCTGTTATTTTTTGACAATTCTGAACTAATTACAATAAAGGAAACCTTAAACATTTACTTTCATGCATCTAGAAACATATTTGCAACATAAATATCATCTTTTGAAACATTTTTTTAATTTTTGAATTTTTAAAATTTTGTACCGGTGAATTTTCATTCAATTTCGAGTTGTCATTTTTTGACAACTCTGAACTAATTAAAACATGGGAAACTATATACTCTTAATTTTTTTCATCTAGAAACATATTTCCAACATAAAATCAACTTTTGAAACAATTTTTTAATTTGCGAATTTTCAAAATTTTGTACCTGAGAATTTTCGTGCAATTTCGAGCTGTCATTTTTTTTGCCAATTTTGAACTAATTACAACATGGGAAACCCTAAATACTTATATTTTTTAAATCTAAAAACATATTTCCAGTATAAAAATCAACTTTTGAAACAGTTTTTTTATTTGCGAATTTTTTAAATTTTTTACCAGTGAATTTTTGTGCAATTTCGAGCTTGTCATTTTGTGACAATTCTGATTATATTACATCAAGGGAAACCTTAAACAATTACTTTTCTGCATCTAGGAACATATTTCCAGCATAATAATAAACTTTTGAAACAATTTTTTAATTTGCGAAATTTCAAAATTTTGTACCGGCGAATTTTCTTGCAATTTCGAGCTGTCATTTTTTGACAAATCTGAACTAATTACAACAAGGGAAATCCTAAATACTTACTTTTTAACATCTAGAACATATTTCCAACATAAAAATAAACTTTTGAAACAGTTTTTTAATTTGCAAATTTTCAAAATTTTGTACCGCTGAATTTTTGTGCAATTTCGAGCTGTCCTTTTTTGAAAATTCTGAACTAATTAAAATAAGGGAAACCCTAAACACTTACTTTTTTTTACATTTAGAAACATATTTCTAGCATAAAAATCAACTTTTGGAACAATATTTAAATTAGTGAATTTTCAAAATATTGTACCGGTGAATATTTGTGCAATTTCGAGATTGTCATTTTTTTGTGACATTTCTGAACAAATTACAACAAGGGAAACCTTAAACACATACTTTTTTTATATCTAGGAACATATTTCCAGCATAAAAATAAACTTTTGAAACAATTTTTTTAATGGCGAATTTTCAAAATTTTGTACTGGCGAATTTTCTTGCAATATCGAGCTGCCATTTTTTTACAATTCTGAACTAATTACAATAAGGGAAACCCTAAATACTTACTTTTTGAAATAGTTTTTTAATTTGCAAATTTTCAAAATTTTGTACCTTCGAATTTTCGTGCAATTTCTAGCTGTCATTTTTGCCAATTCTGAACTAATTAAAGCAAGGGAAACCCTAAATACTTACTTTTTTACATCTAGAAACAAATTTCCAGCATAAAAATCAACTTTTGAAACAATTTTCAAATTAGCAAATTTTCAAAATTTTGTACGGGTGAATATTCGTGCAATTTCAAGCTGTCATTTTTTGACAATTCTGAACTAATTACAATAAAAGAAACCTTAAACACTTACTTTTATGAATCTAGAAACATATTTGCAACATAAAAATCAACTTTTGAAATAGTTTTTTAATTTGCGAATATTTAAAATTTTGTACCGGTGAATTTTCGTGCAATTTTGAGCTGTCATTTTTGACAATTCTGAACTAATTAAAATAAGGGAAACCATAAACACATACTTTTTTACATCTACAAACATATTTCCAACATAAAAATCAACTTTTGAAACAACTTTTTAGTTTGCGAATTTTCAAAAATTTGTACCGGTGAATTTTCGTGCAATTTCGAGCTGTCATTTTTTTCCAATTTTGAACTAATTACAACAAGGGAAACACTAAATACTAACTTTTTAAAATCAAGAAACATATTTCCAGCATAAAAATGAACTTTTGAAACTGTTTTTTTTTTAATTTGTGAATTTTCAAAATTTTGTACCGGTGAATTTTTGTGCAATTTCGTGCTTGTCATTATTTGACAATTCTGAACTAATTACAACAAGGGAATCCCTAAACACTAACTTTTTTTCCATCCGAAAACATATTTCCATCATAAAAATCAACATTTGAAATAGTTTTTTAATTTGCTAATTTGTACCGGTGAGTTTTCATGCAATTTCGAGCTGTCATTTTTTGACAATTCTGAACTAATTAGAACAAGGAAAACCTTAAACACTTACTTTTCTTCATCTAGGAATATATTTCCAGCATAAAAATAAACTTTTGAAATATTTTTTTAATTTGCGAATTTTTAAAATTTTGTACCGCCGAATTTTTGTTTAATTTCGAGCTTGTCATTTTTTGACAATTCTGAACTAATTACAACAAGGGAAACCCTAAATACTTACTTTTTTACATCTAGAAACATATTTCAAGGATAAAAATAAACTTTTGAAACAGTTTTTTAATTTGCAAATTTTCAGAATTTTGTACCGGTGAATTTTCGTGCAATTTCGAGCTGTCATTTTTTGATAATTATGAACTAATTACCCCAAGGGAAACCCTAAACACTTAATTTTTTACATTTAGAAACATATTTCCTGCAAAAAAATCTATTGAATTTTTTTTTAATTTGTGAATTTTCGTGCAATTTCGTGCTGTCATTTTTCGACAATTCTGAACTAATTACAACATGTGAAACCTTAAACACTTACTTTTTTACATCTAGAAACATATTTCCAACATAAAAATCTTTTAAAACAGTTTTTTAATTTGCGAAATTTTAAAATTTTGTATCGGTGAATTTTTGTGCAATTTCGAACTTTTCATTTTATGACAATTCTGAACAAATTACAAAAGGGGAAACCATAAATACTTACTTTTCTGCATCTAGAAACATATATCCATCATAAAAATTAACTTTTGAAAAGTTTTTTAATTTGCGAATTTTCAAAATTTTGTACCCGGTGAATTTTCGTGCAATTTTGAGCTGTCTTTTTTTGACAATTCTGAACTAATTAAAATAAAAGAAACCCTACACACTTACTTTTTTACATCTAGAAACATATTTATAACATAAAATTCAACTTTTGAAATAGTTTTTTAATTTGCAAATTTTCAAAATTTTGTATCGGGGAATTTTTGTGCTATTTAGAGCTGTCATTTTTTGACAATTCTGAATTAATTATAACATGGGAAACCCTAAACACTTATTTCTTTTATATCTAGAAACATATTTCCAAAAGAAAAATCAAAATTTGAAACAATTTTTTAATTTGCGAATTTTCAAAATATTGTACCGGTGAATTTTTGTGCAATTTCGAGCTTGTCATTTCTTGAAAATTTTGAACTAATTATAACAAGGGAAACTCTAAACACTTACTTTTTTCCATCTAGAAACATATTTCCAGCATAAAAATCAACTTTTAAAACATTTTTTTAATTTGCGAATTTTTAAAATTTTGTACGGGTGATTTTCGTGCAATTTCGAGCTGTCATTTTTTGACAATTCTGAACTAATTACAACAAGGGAATCATTAAACACTTACTTTTATGCATCTAGAAACATATTTCCATCATAAAAATAAACTTTTGAAACTTTTTTTAATTTGCGAATTTTCAAAATTTTGTACAGGTGAATTTTCGTGCAATTTCGAGCTTGTAATTTTTTGACAATTCTGAACTAATTACATCAAGGGAAACCCTAAACACTTACTTTTTTTACATCTAGAAACTTATTTTCAGCCTAAAAATCAACTTTTGAAACAACTTTTTAATTTTTGAATTTTCAAAATTTTGTACCGGCGGTGAATTTTCGTGCAATTTCGAGATTTCATTTTTTTACTATTCTCAACTAATTAAAACAAGGGAAACCCTAAATACTTAATTTTTTACATTTAGAAACATATTTCCAGCAAAAAAATCTTTTGATATTTTTTTTTAATTTGCGAATTTTCAAAATTTTGTAAAGGTGAATTTTCGTGCAATTTCGAGCTGTCATTTTTTGACAATTCTGAACTAATTACAATATGTGAAACCTTAAATACTTACTTTTTTATATCTAGAAACATATTTTGGGCCTAAAAATCTTTTGAAATAGTTTTTTATTTTGCGAATTTTTAAATTTTTTTTCATTTTATGACAATTCTGAACAAATTACAAAAAGGGAATCCTTAAATACTTACTTTTCTGCATCTAGGAACATATTTCCAGCATAAAAATTATCTTTTGAAATAGTTTTTTAATTTGTGATTTTCAAAATTTTGTACTCGGTGAATTTTCGTGCAATTTTGAGCTGTCATTTTTTGACAATTCTGAACTAATTAAAACAAGGGAAACCCTAAACACTTACTTTTTTACATCTAGAAACATATTTATAACAAAAAAATTAACTTTTGAAATAGTTTTTAATTTGCGTATTTTCAAAAATTTTATACCGGGGTATTTTCGTGCTCTTTAGAGCTGTCATTTGTTGACAATTCTGAACTAATTACAACATGGGAAATCCTAAACACTTACTTTTTTATATCTAGATACATATTTCCAGCATAAAAATCTAATTGTGAAATAGTTTTTTAATTTGCGAATTTTCAAAATTTTGTACCGGTGAATTTTTATGCAATTTCGAGCTTGTCATATTTTGAAAATTCTGAACTAATTACATCAAGGGAAACCTTAAACACTTACTTTGATGCAACTATAGACATATTTCCAACATAAAAATCAACTTTTGAAACAGTTTCTTAATTTGCGAATTTTCAAAATTTTGTACCGGTGAATTTTTATGCAATTTCGAGCTTGTCATTTTTTGACAATTCTGAACTAATTACAACAAGGGAAACCCTAAACTAGGGCTGGAAATTTCTGACACGACACGATAACACGACACGACACGATAACACGACACGAACACACACGATAAAAGCGAGCACGAACACGACACAAACCTGTTAAGCTCAAACACGAACACGACACGAACCCGTTAAGCTCAAACACGATAATGACATGACACGAAAATGACCCGGACACAATAAAAATTAACCTTACTAAAATTGTCAGTTTTACACTTGGGACAAAAAAAATTTAATACCACACGATAACACGACACGAACACGCACGATAACGATGAGCACGAACACGACACGAACCTGTTAAGCTCAGACACGAACCCAACACGAACCCGTTAAGCTCAAACACGATAATGACACGACACGATAAGACACGACACGATAACGACCCAACACGCACGAATTGCCAGCCCTACCCTAAACACATACTTTTTTACATCTAGAAACATATTTCCAGCATAAAATGAACTTTTGAAACAATTTTTTAATTTGCAAAATTTTAAGATATTGTACCGGTGAATTTTCGTGCAATTTCGAGCTGTCATTTTTTGACAATTCTGAACTAATTAAAACAAGGGAAACCCTAAATACTTACTTTTTTACATCTAGAAACATATTTCTAGCAAAAAATAAACTTTTGAAACAATTTTTTAATTTGCGAATTTTCATAATTTTGTACCGGTGAATTTTCGTGCAATTTCGAGCTGTAATTTTTTGACAATTCTGAACTAATTACAACAAGAGAAACCCTAAACACTTACTTTTTTACATCTAGAAACATATTTCTAGCATAAAAATCATCTTTTGAAATAGTTTCTTAATTTGCGAATTTTCAAAATTTTGTACAGGTGATTTTTGTGCAATTTTGAGCTTGTCGTTTTTTGACAATTCTGAACTAATTACAACAAGGGAAACCTTAAACACTTACTTTTATGCATCTAGAAACATATTTCCAACATAAAAATGAACTTTTGAAACAATTTTTTAATTTGCGAATTTTCAAAATTTTGTACGGGTGAATTTTCATGCAATTTCAAGCTTGTCATTTTTTGACAATTCTGAACTAATTACAACAAGGGAAACCCTAAACACATAAGTTTTTACATCAAGAAACATATTTCCTGCATAAAAATAAAATTTTGAAATAATTTTTTAATTTGCGAATTTTCAAAATTTTGTAGCGGTGAATTTTCGTGCAATTTTGATCTATCATTTTTTTTAAAATTTCGAACTAGTTAAAATAAGGAATACCCTAAACACTTACTATTTTACATCTAGAAACATATTTCCAGCAAAAAAATCAACTTTTGAAACAGTTTTTTAATTTGCGAATTTTCAAAATTTTGTACCGGTGAATTTTCGTGCAATTTTCGTGCAATTTTGAGCTGTCATTTTTTGACAATTCTGAACTAATTACAACAAGGGAAACCCTAAACACTTACTTTTTTACATCTAGAAACATATTTCCAGCATAAAAATAACTTTTGATACAGTTTTTTAATTTGCGAATTTTCAAAATTTTGTACTGGTGAATTTTCGTGCAATTTTGATCATGTCATTTTTTGACAATTCTGAGCTAATTACAACAAGGGAAACCTTAAAAACTTACTTTTATGCATCTAGAAACATATTTCAAACATAAAAATCAACTTTTGAAACAGTTTTTAAATTTGTAAATTTTCAAAATTTGTATTGGTGAATTTTCGTTCAATTTCGAGCTTGTCATTATTTGACGATTCTGAACTAATTGTAACACCCCCAACTGACCTTTCCCGATTTGGGGTCGCGTTACATTGATGTTCAGGTTTTTTCCAAACATTTTCTCATTTAAATAAAGCGAAAGACTTGTATAAATTTAAAAGATGTATTTAAATACAAAAGAGATCATGCTTCGAGTCCACAGTTTTAAGGAAATAACATTTCAACATAAAACAGTTCAAATGGGAAGGAAAGAACATAGCGTGTTGCAGCGTGTGTGTAACGTGGTGGAGATATGCATATGAAGATGCATATCTCAGGATCTATCAACTTCAAAATAAATACACTCCGCCGGTTTACACCCCTGCACTCCCATCCTTGCTGCTCAACCTACGTATTTTTAGAAATAATACGAGGGGCTGAGTACTAATGTACCCAATGAGAAACATGCCCGAAATCATACATTATATATGAGAATATGCTATGCAACTCACACAGATAAACACGGGGTTTTGTTGAAAAGAACTGTGTTATCTAAAACATTTTCATTTATGCGCTATTTAACATGTTATTATATCTGTTATCATTTTGTAACTGGAAGCTGGCCCACTTCCGAGTTACGATGACTAGTTAGGAATGAATACACACTCAACCCACTATCATCAAAGTGCACTAATCACGGAACACACAACATCGAGATCCGATCGCATATAAATAATCAATTATTTGCTAGTAGGGTTTAAGGTCACTACCATTTCACTCGTGCTTCTTATCCTTCCAAGGTTTAAGGTCACTACCATTTCACCCGATCTTACATGTTTAAGGTAGCTAACCTTCACAAATTAATAAGAGTAGCACAAGTACTAAAAGTACATGGTTCTTGTCTCATTAATACCTCTCTGTTGTTAGCATTCAAACAGAGGACAAATATAATAGCAAAAAACATGCATAGCATCTCATTTAATACAAAACATTTAACATATTTTATAAAAGAAACACACATATTCTTTTATACTTAAATAGTTTCCCACCTGGTGTTTAGGCTTTGGATATAGATGTTTCCCCGTTAAATGTGTAATTGAGCTCTCTTCCTTATCTCACACCTTCAATAACATCAAACACTATCAATTAGGATGGATAGCTAGGACATAACCAAACTCAAATTCGACCTTAATACTAACATGTCTTCATGTTTTCATCAAGCCGAATCAAAAAACTTCCACATCTAAAATTCATAAATCAACACATGTTTTACACTTAACATGCTCCTATAATCATATATTAAACTCATGGGTCGAATACAACTTGAAATGGATCGAAAATGACTCAAGAAAACCAATTTTTTGCTAGGTAGCAGCCCTGTCTCGGACGGAACACATCCATCTCAGACGGAATGGCTGTCCTGAACGGAACCCATCCGTCCCAAATGGTTGTCCCGAATGGGATGCCTCTGTCCCGTTCGGGACGAGTCGTCTTCAACCTCGCGATAGGTTTGAACTGAACCTGTAACTTCCGATTCCTTCCGATCTAACCACTCATACCAACATGCAATCACATATGTAAGATCCTAGACCCTAGGGGAACACGAATACATGCTTCAAAACTCGAAAAAATGGAGGAAAAACGATGGGTGATGAAGCTCACCGGAAAATCTCTCTCACGGCGGCGGCGTGTGATTCCGGCAACTAAACTCACGTCTCTTAGTATCAAAATGATCCCTACACGATAAGGAACGTATTGCAATCAACCAAACTTCGAATCTATGGCTAAATAAGAAGATCCATTCTTCAAACCCAAAAATTAAGAATGATAAACATACTACCTTCTCTCTAAGATATCTCCTTCGTTTCTCGTCCTCTCGGAACCCACCTTAGCTTAAATCGAAGCTCGGAGGAAGAGCTACATGATGGTGGTGGCCGCTCAGTCTGGGGTGGCCAGAGTCGGCTGGGGCGTCACCGGGTCAGTTGCGGGTTTAAGGGTTTAGAGTGGTGAGCTCTCTCTCACTTTCTCTCTCTAGCTCAAAAATATGAAGCATGAAAATGATGCCTCTTCCTCCCCATATATTTGTCTTATGAAGCTTCCCAACTCACAATATATTATACATGTACTTATACTCATATAAATCTAGTTATATCCACCTTATTTACTATTTATTCCAACTCATTTATCCATAAAATTCATAATTTTCCCTTCTCATTAATCTCATCAAATAAACCATGATAATTCTCCCATTTATACAATTCCATTTCAATCTTAATAATACAATTAAATTCCTAGATTGAAATCGCAAAAATAACTACGCAAAATTGGGAATAATTCTCTTTATTAAAATCGAATAAACGTTACAAAGCGTAATTACACGCGGGGTATTACATCCTCTCCCCCTTATAAAAATTTTCGTCCCAAAAATCAAAATGCTTCGAAAAGCTCGAGATACCTTTCCTTCATATTCTCCTCCAATTCCCATGTTGCTTCTTCACGCCCATGGTGACTCCAAAGCACCTTAACGAGCGGAATCGACTTATTCCTCAGCTCCTGAATCTTGTGGTCCAAAATCACTTCTGGACGCTCTTCATACTGCAAGTCCGAACTCAAAACTACTTTCTCTTGGCGAATCACATGTCTAGGATCGTATACGTACTTTCTTAATTGAGACACGTGAAACACGCTCTGGACATTACCCATGCTCGGGGGTAGTGCTAACCGATATGTCATTGGACCAATGCGCTCTAGTACCTCATAAGGTCCCACATTGCGCGGTCGTAGCTTGCCCTTCACTCCAAAACACACTTTTCCTCTGGAAGGCGAGACTTTGAGGAATACCTTATCTCCTACCTCAAAGCATAACTCGGCCCTCCTCGAGTCGGCATAGGACTTCTGCCTACTCTGAGCCTCTCTGATCCTCTCTCGGATCTGACGGACTATATTAATCATCTCGCTCACAGCGTCAGGTCCGATTACTTTCCGTTCTCCTTCCTCGTCCCAGTACAGAGGCGAACGACATTTCCTTCCATACAAGGCCTCATAGGTGATCACTGTAATTTCTACAGATTAATTATAGAAATAGTGGCAAATAAATTTGTAAACCCTAAGGTTATCGATCCAGGGGAATGAAATAACGAAAAATCCTAAATACTAAATCAGACGTTCTTAAAATACTGGTTAGGAAAATCAAATAAAAAGTTTTGGTGTTTTGAAAATCGTAAAACTTGCTAATGAAAA
>JAPKLW010002319.1:0-20700 GCA_026898455.1 Plectranthus barbatus | reverse complement strand
CAAGGTGTGAGTCCAGATGCACTAAGAATGAGGTTATTTCCTTTCTCATTGAGGGACAACGCCCGATCATGGTTGAGCTCATTTTCGCCCAATTCTATCAAGAACAGGGATGCAATTCTTGCATTATATTCTAAGATGCTTCTAAGCAATTAACCACAAATTTAACTCCGGCCAAAAGAGACAGTTTAGCATGGCACGTAACCATACCGCACAACCCTTAAAGCTTTTGTTATCAATAATTTAAATCAATCCTAGAATACTTGTGAAAGAGGTCTACGCAAGCTACACTCGTAGACGTTTACGCAAAGCCCTCCCACTATTCACATGATTTAAATTGTTTGTCTAGAAATCCCAAAAACCGTACCCATGCACCTCCAGGAACTAGCAAGCTACACTCGTAGACGTTTACTAGAACGAGAGATACACTTACAGCCTAGGACCGCTTTGTGGAGGTATATTGATTTTAATTAAAAAAATCTGCTTAGTATTTTTCTTTTAAAAGATTTCTTCATGCTCACACATAATTTCCTTGTTATTATACTTTCCAAATTTTTGCATGTAATTAAACAAGCCCAAAAATTCCCAAAATATAATCCAACAAAAGAAATTAATCACATAAGCATGCTTGGAAAGCTGTAAATAATAAAAGCAGTAAAACATGCTTTTCCTATTATCTACACATGCTTAATTGCGCACATAAATAAATCACATATCATACGAGGACAATTAAGGCAAACAAAAATTCCTCGTGGCCCCAAAAATAGAAAATAAAATCTATCTATTTCAAATTTGAATTTTGAATTAATTTGGATAAATCCAAATCTTTTCAAATCTTCCAAATCTTCAAAGGGCCTTCAAATCTGGATGCACCAAATATTTTCAATTTTTAGGCCTTTGTGATCTGATGATTTGCCCTAACCCTAATGCAAACCCTAGGGTTTACACAGGATTGCACAAACCACCAAAACACGAGCCACCACGACGGGACAGCAGCAGCCGACGATGACCGAAGCAGCCGCTGACCAGCCGCCCGCCGCCGTCGGCCAGCCACCGTGCCCGGCACGCCCCTGCGCCCGCGTGCCTGCCTGCGTGCCGCGCCGTGCCCGCTCGCGCCGTGCGCTCCCTGCGTGCCGCGCTGCGCGCGCGCCACCGCGCCACGCCACCGTCGCCTACCGTCGTCCTCGCCGGCCCTACGTCGACTTCGTCTTCGTTCTTCGTCCTCGACCCGTTCAAATACACAATTTGAAAATTACAGAAAACCTATTCTATTACAATTTTCAAATCTACACTAATCACAGATTTTCTCGTGATTTTACAAAAAACAATTCAGCCCTACACGGATAAACCACCGCGGGCTGAATCAATGGGTTGCCACGAGGAACAAAAACCAACATCCACAAAAATAAATTCATACATGCATATTGAATTTAATTATGAACAACAAAGCCATAAATCAAAAACCTGGCTCTGATACCAATTGTAGGGTTTTTCCGTGAACCGAATCACCAAAACCAAATTGAACCGGATCGATCTATGGATATTGCTCATAATTCAAATTCTCAAAACCCTAGCATGATCCTATGAATTTAATACGAAGAATTGTGGATTTAGGGTTTACCGTAACTCCGTCGAGTCTGTACCGATCTTTCGCGTTTGAATTCCAAATCTCAATTCAACCATGCAATCCAATTTAATCTGCGAAAACCGAAATTAGAGATCTAATTTCTTAGATTAAAAATGAAACAGAAAGAGAGGGAAGAAAGAAATCTGTTCTCCAGATTAGATCTTCAGATCTGTGTCCTGGTGCTGATCAGATCTACTACTGGTGAGGACTCCGTAGATCTGTGGCTTGAGCAGGACCAGAATTCAAAAATTCTCCTCCTTTCTCTTCTCAAAAATGGCGCCCCCTCTCTCTCTTAGGTTTAGGGTTTTTCAACTGTGTTATGACTTATGAGAGAGAGCTGTCTATTTATAGACCTAGGGTTGTAAACCCCGATGGGCTCCTGGGCTCAATTCAGCACACTTGTTCGGCCAGACCTGGGACCTAATGCAAATAATAAAGTGGGTCTATAAATTAATTAATTCTCATGTCCACAACCCAGGACACAATTAATTAATTAATATTAATTCTTTTTCACCACAGAATTAATACTGACCTACCCCTTTATTACCACGTTATGAGAACGGGTTGCATTAATTGAGAATCCCCATATTTAAGGTTACCAGACATCCATTAATTAATCGGAGCCTCTGACAAGCTCTAACTACAATTAATTAATATCTTATAATTCCTGAGTAGTACCACTCAAACCTTATCACTCGTGTATGAACTTAATCAGCCTGCAGGACTTTGGCACGATGAATGTTATTGAGCTCCTCAGGGAATGTCCCCATCCTATTACTCGGATGTGGTTACCTAAGTTTAGTCTCAGGCAGTACTACACGAACTGCTGTTACCCAAGATGCGGATATACGAGCACATTACTCAGGCTCTCCACCATGGCAAGTAAAAGCAACAGTCAACCTGTGCAAACCCCTGAACCTTCGTTAGGGTTTGGACTCAATCAATATAACGAGATCTTGTATTTGCTGATGTCAGACAGACGAATACATCTCACTGCGGTCCATCAATACGCCACCTCTGCGTACCAGCATGTCAAGTAACCAAGACAGACTACTTATTCCGGCAATGCCGCAGCCATCCGGACAGACGTATCCTCATACGCTGTCTCGGTTGTGATCAGGTTTATGTCTCACTAGGTCAAGTGATCATACTGTCTTCTGCAATCTACAACACGCCGTATGATCGTCCCTATCGGTGAGACAAGAGGATACCGTTGTTCATACATGTAAGATTGTTAACAGATATGAGAAATAAACCGTTGTATACTCATTATAATAAATGCTTTCAGTATACAAAACCCATCAATACCCGATTCATTAAATCCATGAACACTACAGGTGCATTTGTAAGTCCAAATGGCATTACTACAAACTCGTAATGACCATATCTGGTTTCGAACGCTGTCTTAAGAATGTCCTCTTTCCTTATCTTCAATTGATGGTACCCCGATCAAAGATCAATCTTAGAAAACACCTTTGCTCCATTAAGCTGATCAAATAGATCATTGATTCTTGGTAACGGGTACCTGTTCTTCAGTGTCAGTTTGTTCAGCTCCCGGTAATCTATACACATATGCATCGACCCGTCCTTCCTCTTCACAAATAGAATCAGTGCACCCCATGGTGACACGCTAGGCCGTATATAACCCATATCCAACAGTTCCTGAAGTTGGACTTTCAGTTCTTGTAATTCCTTCGGGGCCACACGGTACGACACTTTGGAAATTGGTGCCGCTCCCGGTTCCAAATCGATGGTGAATTCTATCTGCCTATCTAGTGGTAACCCTTGTAGTTCCTTCGGAAATACATCCTCGAATTCTCTCACTATAGGCACATCTTGAACCGTTAGCTCCGGTTTCTTCTCTCCCTCCAAATATACTAGAAATGCTTGATTTCTTGCCTTACGTAGCAATTTCGTTGCTTGAATTGCTGAAATCACAGGCACTCTTTGCCTCCTTCTGAATCCATGCACAAACGACTCTTCATTCCCTTGCTGCGGAATGATCACTCTCTTCTCGCGACAAAAGATCGTCGCCTTGTTCTCCGATAGCCAATCCATCCCTAGGATTATATCCACATCGTGAATGTCCAGTACGTTCAACTCTGCTACTCAGATCTCATTCTCACTAAGCATGATTTTCAAGTCTCAGCATACTAAGGTAGAAATAGTGGTTTCTCTTGAGGGTATTGCTACGTTTAAGTCTCGACTATTCTTCTCTACCTTAAGTTCTAATGCCTCAACACATGCAGATGAAATGAATGTATGTGATGCTCCGGTATCAAATAATACCATAACAGGTATGTCACCAATGCATCCCATATCTATCAAATTCCCATCGTCCTGATTGCCAACCAAGGCGTAGGCTCTGGCTCTCCTCTCCTGTTCGTCTCCACCCTGTTGGTTTCCCTCCTGATTCCTCGGTGGAGCCTGATTGCCCTGCCTGCCTCCTCCTCTGTTCCCAACATTTCCTCTCCATGGCTGGCGGTGACCCCTGATTTCTCTCAGCTGTTGGTTAGCAGGTCTTTGGAAGTTTTGGCGGTTTCCCTCTCTTGTTTGGGGTGTGGCACACTGATGAGCAAAGTGCCCTAGGCCACTACAGTTAAAACATCTGATTTCTCCCCACCGGCAATCCCCTGGGTGTCTCTTCCCGCATCTCGGATAGTTCTGCGGACCTATATCCCTCTGGTCACGCCTCGGAGCTGGTTGGGGGTTGTTCATCTGATAGTTCTGATTGTCGTACCTCTCCTGGAAATTCTGCTGCCTGCCTTGATCATGGCGTTTCTGACTGCCTTGCCCTTGCACAAACTACCTTGGCGGCTCTTCCCACTTTCTCTTCTGAATCGGAGCTGGGGCTTGTACCTCCTGTACTTCCCATCCAGGCATCTTCTTCTTATTTTTGGACGCCTTAATGTCCAAAGCATGACTCAGCAACTCCTGATAACTCAACCCCTTCATGGTTGCCAACTGCGTGCGGATCTCCTCGCACAATCCATCTCTAAATTTTCCGCCATTTTCTCTGGCGTGTCCGCCAGATGCGGCGCCATCTGGAGTAGCTCACCAAATTTGGTGTCATAGTCCTCCACGGATAGCTTCCCCTGCTCAAACAAAAAGAACTCAACTTCCCTTTTCTTCCGGTATTGCTTCGGAATGTACTTTACGTACAACGCCTCCTTGAATCTGTCCCAGTTCAGCTGATCACTCTCTCCTGGTGCTACAAACTTCACGTAAGTCTCCCACCATCTATCGGCCTTTCCCTTCAACTGATATGACATACAGTTGATCTTTTCTGAATCAGAGCACCTCATGTGCTTAAAGATTTTCTCTAGTTCCCTGATCCAATCTTCAGTAGCCACTGGACCTCCTGTCCCGTCAAAAATTGGACGCTGTTTCTTTCTGAAGGTCTCCACCCATTTAATAGATGAAACCTCTGGTACTCCTCCATGCGGTGGTGGAATTTGTCCACCTTGCGCTGCTACGCTCTCATCATCAGACACAATCTCGTACTCCTCATACTCTTGATTTACAGGAGCTTCCTCCCAGTACTGGTTCTCATGCTCTTGCTGCGGGTTGGCTCTCCCACGGCCCCTGCCTCACTGGCCCCTACCTCGGCCTCGTCCACGGCCTCTGCCTCGGCCGCGTCCTCGACCTCTTCCTTGATCTATAAATTCCATTACTTTTCTCTGCAAAACCACACCAATTAGCATTCACAATAACCTCAATATAATATTCCTTACCAAATCAAAGCTTTAAACAACCTTCATCAATAGCATAATCAAGACAATCCATCAATATCCAAATAGTACCAATCACGATCATTCTCCCATCATACAACATAAATGAGGTTCTCAAAACATAACGAGGTACAACAAAGCATCGTAAAGATGTCCAATCTAAGTACAGTCACTAACTCATGAATAATAGCAATCACACAGCTCAATAGGACCCCTCCGATGGATCCTCATCCTCCCCCTCTTCTTCAGTCTTCATCTTCCCCTTACCCTTGTTCTGTGCTACTGTCCTCCTCCCTCGACTGCCCTCAGTGTCGCTGGATAAACAGATCGGAGCATGTCTTGTCCCATAGCCATGAATGGTCCTATGGCCTCCAAACATGTCCTCGTACCTGCTCTCCGTCGGCCTCGGCCACATCTCTGCACTGTCCCATCCGGAGTCTTGGGCTGGCTTAGCCCGACTGGGCTCCTGATATCCTGTTGTGGTGGCTGATACGCTGGTGCGGGCGGATCATGACATCCAAAAGGCAACGTCAGATCCTGATACGGCGGAGGATACTGAACTGAAGTTGTAGAAAAGTCACACCAAGCATATGGGTCATAGGCTGGCTCAGGTGGAGGTAGAATATGAGCCTCAGATGGTGCAGGTGTAACATGAGCTACGGGTGGTGCAGGCGGTGAAGCTGGGGTCCACTGCGGCGATGAAGCTCTGGTCCTGGATGCCTGAGTACCTCTAGAAGATGCTGGCGAAGGGCTCCCCTCCGCGATAACCTTCTGAATCAAATCCGCCATAAAGCGCCAATAACTCCCCACAGTGCTTGTCACACTGTCACTGTGCCAGTTGGTCCATCTGTCCGGCATAAGGTTCATCATCCTCTCTATCGCCTCCCGATTTGTCACTCCCGAATAGCATACTCTATCCCATAACGCCAGGTAGTCCGCCAATGCGGATGCGAGGTTCTCCTCGAAGAAAGGAAGGTGCTCCCTGAATCATCTGACTAGCCTCTCCTGGTGGACCATCTGTCACAACAACAACAACAAACGGTCAGTCCCAAAGTCAACAAAATGCTACACCACACACCCTGTGTATTGGGAAAACTACTGGCCTCTGATACACTATGTCGAGGGTCTAACTGATCCTCGCGCTAACACAGTCACTCGAGTCTTGACTACGTTTGCCAGGCTCTTTGTGCATTCTGCACACTTTACACCAACTAACCTTGTGCATTCTGCGCACTCAACTCAATTACTGGATTTTCCAGATCACAAGAAATTTTCAATTTCACTACACAGTCAAAGTTCTAAATTCAGTTAACCACGGATGTCGTTTCACTCCACCCTTACTATGTACAACTCATCTCAACCAAACAAACCCCAAGTCAATGTCTTTTCAAGGCCCACAATCAATTAGTCAACCCTGATCCATCCTAATTATCTTTCGGCTCAACACCATAATATACCAACTACAGCTCATTACACAAATTAGCACATCTATAGCCATAACACCATAAATTCATCTGCTTGCAAAATTTCAAGAATCAATTCAACCAATTCAAATCATACTTTCATGAAAGGTCACCTCACCGGTGCCAAATTTAAACAATTTCTCAAACTTTCAAAATCAGAAACTTTCTCAACTCAAAAATTTTCATTCTCAAACTCCACAATCTTCAACTCAATTCATCTAAGAATCAGTGTTAGCACTCATGCTTAACACAAAATCAATTCAATTCAAAACAATTCAACTTTCTTATTCCACATAAACACTGATTCCCTTCAATTCCTCAAATCACTTTCAAAATATTGAACTGTTTTCAGAAATACTCAAATCATATTTAAATTGCAAGCAGGAAACTTTTAAAAATCTTAAAACGTACCTCAGGTTGCACAGGATGGAGTAGGGTGTAGACATAAGCGGACACTTCGACCGACTTTCAAATCTAAACACTTTTAGAACTCGAAGTTTTCAAAATACTTTAAGATCGTTTAAAATCCAAAAACTCACTCTCTGATACCACCTCTGTAATGCCCTTAACTGACCTTCCCTGATTTGGGGTCGCGTTACATTGATGTTCAGGTTTTTGCTAAACATTTTCTCATTTAAATAAAGCGGAAGACTTGTATAAATTTAAAAGATGTATTTAAATACAAAAGAGATCATGCTTCGAGTCCACAGTTTTAAGGAAATAACATTTCAACATAAAATAGTTCAAATGGGAAGGAAAGAACAAAGCGTGTTGCAGCGTGTGTGTAACGTGGTGGAGATATGTATATGAAGATGCATATCTCAGGATCTATCAACTTCAAAATAAATACACTCCGCCAGTTTACACCCCTGCACTCCCATCCTTGTTGCTCAACCTGCGTATTTTAGAAATAATATGAGGGGCTGAGTACTAATGTACCCAATGAGAAACATGCCCGAAATCATACATTATATATGAGAATATGCTATGCAACTCACATAGATAAACACGGGGTTTTGTTGAAAAGAACCGTGTTATCTAAAACATTTTCATTTATGCGCTATTTAACATGTTATTATATCTGTTATCATTTTGTAACTGGAAGCTGGCCCACTTCCGGTTACGATGACTAGTTAGGAATGAATACACACTCAACCCACTATCATCAAAGTGCACTAATCTCGGAACACACAAAATCGAGAATCGATCGTATATAAATAATCAATTACTTGCTTGCAGGGTTAAAGGTCACTACCATTTCACCCGTGCTTCTTATCCTTCCAGGGTTTAAGGTCACTACCATTTAACCCGATCTTACATGTTTAAGGTAGCTAACCTTCACAAATTAATAAGAGTAGCGCTAGTACTAAAAGTACATGGTTCTTGTCTCATTAATACCTCTCTGTTGTTAGCATTCAAACAGAGGACATACTCCCTCCGTCCCAAACCAATAGGTACTTTTCATTTCGGCACATGAATTTCGGAGTTAGTGTTTAGTAGCTAATTGTGGTCGGTAATAAAAATGGCAATCGTAATTAAATTCTGTAAGACTTAAACTAGTTAATAACGATTCCCAATTTTATTAACGACCACAATTAACTACTAAACACTAGCTCCGAAATTCATGTGTCAAAATGAAAAGTACCTATTGGTTTGGGACGGAGGGAGTATATAATAGCACAAATCATGCATAACATCTCATTTAAAACAAAACATTTAACTCATTTTTTTAAAAGAAACTCACATTTGCTTTTATACTTAAATAGTTTCCCACCTGGTGTTTAGGCTTTGGATATAAATGTTTCCCCCTTAAATGTGTAATTGAGCTCTCTTCCTTAACTCACACCTTCAATAATATCAAACACTATCGATTAGGATGGATAGCTAGGACAGACACCTAATCAACCAACTTCAAACAACACTTCAAAACCAAACTCAAATTCGACCTTAATACTAACATGTCTTCATGTTTTCATCAAGCCGAATCAAACAACTTCCACATCTAAAATTCATAAACCAACACATGTTTTACACTTAACATGCTCATATAATCATATATTAAACTCATGGGTCGAATACAACTTGAAATGGATCGAAAACGACTCAAGAAAACCAACTTTTTGCTAGGCAGCAGCCCTGTCCCGGACGGAACACATCCATCCCGGACGGAATAGCTGTCCCGAACGGAACCCATACGTCCCGAATGGGTTGCCTCTATCCAGAATGGGATGCCTCTATCCCGAGTGGGATGC
Source organism: Plectranthus barbatus (assembly GCA_026898455.1). Taxonomy (NCBI): domain Eukaryota; kingdom Viridiplantae; phylum Streptophyta; class Magnoliopsida; order Lamiales; family Lamiaceae; genus Plectranthus; species Plectranthus barbatus. The sequence goes on along the minus strand of JAPKLW010002319.1, from coordinate 11,630 downwards.
CTCTGTCCCGTTCAGGACGAGTCCTCTTCAACCTCGCGATAGGTTTGAACTAAACCTGTAACTTCCGATTCCTTCCGATCTAACCACTCATACCAACATGCAATCACATATATAAGATCCTAGACCATAGGGGAACATGAATACATGCTTCAAAACTTGAAAAAATGGAGGAAAAATGAGGGGTGACGAAGCTCACCAGAAAATCTCTCTCAAGGCGGCAGCGTGTGATTCCAGCGACTAAACTCACGTCTCTTGGTGTCAAAATGATCCCTACACGATAAGGAACGTATTACAATCAACCAAACCTCAAATCTATGGCTAAATAACAAGATCCATTCTTCAAACCCAAAAATCAAGAATGATAAACATACTACCTTCTCTCTAAGATATCTTCTTCGTTTCTCGTCCTCTCGGAACCCACCTTAGCTTAAATCGAAGATCGGAGGAAGAGCTACACGATGGTGGTGGCCTCTCGGTCTGGGGTGGCTAGAGTCGGCCGGGGCGTCGCCGGGAAAGTGGCGGGTTTCAGGGTTTAGAGTGGTGAGCTCTCTCTCACTTTCACTCTCTAGCTCAAAAATATGAAGCATGAAAATGATGTCTCTTCCTCCCCATATATTTGTCTTATGAAGCTTCCCAACTCACAATATAATATACATGTACTTATACTCATATAAATCTAGTTATATCCACCTTATTTACTATTTATTCCAACTCATTTATCCATAAAATTCATAATTTACCTTTCTCATTAATCTCATCAAATAAACCATGATAATTCTCCCATTTATACAATTCCATTTCAATCTTAATAATACAATTAAATTCCTAGATCGAAATCACGAAAATAACTACGCAAAATTGGGAATAATTCTCTTTATTAAAATTAAAAAAACGTTGCAAAACGTAATTACACGCGGGGTATTACACTAATTACAATAAGGGAAACTCTAAACACATACTTTTTTGCATCTAGAAACATATTTCCGGCATAAAAATCAACATTTGGTAAAGTTTTTTAATTTGCGAATTTTCAAAATTTTGTACAGGTGAATTTTTGTGCAATATCGAGCTTGTCATTTTTTGACTATTCTGAACTAATTACAACAAGGGAAACCCTAATCACTTACTTTTTTACATCTGGAAACATATTTCCAGCAGAACAATCAACTTTTGAAATAATTTTTCAATTTGCGAATTTTCAAAATTTTGTACACGTGAATTTTCGTACAATTTCGAGATGTCATTTTTTACTATTTTGAACTAATTAAAACAAGGGAAACTCTAAACACTTACTTTTTTACATCTAGAAACATATTTCCAGCATAAAAATCAACTTTTGAAACTGTTTTTTAATTTGCGAAGTTTCAAAATTTTGTATCGGTGAATTTTCGTACAATTTTGAGATGTCATTTTTTGACAATTTTGAACTAATTAAAACAAGGGAAACCCTAAACACTTACTTTTTTACATCTAGACACATATTTCAAGCATAAAAATCAACTTTTGAAATAGTTTTTTAATTCGCGAATTTTCAAAATTTTGTACCGGTGAATTTTCGTGCAATTTCGAGGTGTCATTTTTTGATAATTCTGAACTAATTACAACAAGGGAAACCCTAAACACTTAATTTTTTACAATTAGAAACATATTTCCAACATAAAAATCTTTTGAATTTTTTTTTAATTTGCGAATTTTCAAAATTTTGTAAAGGTGAATTTTCGTGCAATTTCGAGCTTTTATTTTGTGACAATTCTGAACTAATTACAACATGTGAAACCTTAAACACTTACTTTTTTTTCCAGCATAAAAATTAACTTTTGAAACAATTTTTTAATTTGCGAATTTTCAAAATTTTGTACCCGGTGAATTTTCGTGCAATTTTGAGCTCTCATTTTTTGACAATTCTGAACTAATTAAAACAAGGGAAACCCTTTAGATACATATTTATAACATAAAAATCAATTTTTGAAATAGTTATTTAATTTGCGAATTTTCAAAATTTTGTACCGGGGAATATTCGTGCTATGTAGAGTTGTAATTTTTTGACAATTCTGAACTAATTACAACATGGGAAACCCTAAAAATTTACTTTTTTACATCAAGAAACATATTTCTAGCATAAAAATCTACTTTTGAAATAGTTTTTTAATTTGGAAATTTTCAAAATTGTGCCGGTGAATTTTCATGCAATTTCGAGCTTGTCATTTTTTGACAATTCTGAACTAATTAAAACAAGGGAAACCATAAACACATACTTTTTTATATCTAGAAACGTATTTCCAGCATAAAAATTAACTTTTGAAAAAACTTTTTAATTTACGAATTTTCAAAATTTTGTACCGGTGAATTTTCGTGCAACTTCAAGCTGTCATTTTTTGACAATTCTAAACTAATTAAAACAAAGGAAACTCTAAACACATAGTTTTTTACATCTAGAAACATATTTCTAGTATAAAAATCTACTTTCAAAACAATTTTTTAATTTGCAAATTTTCAAGATTTTGTACCGGTGAATTTTCGTGCAGTTTTTTTGACAATTCTGAACTATTTACAACAAGGGAAACCCTAAACACTTACTTTTTTACATCTAGAAACATGTTTCCAACATTAAAATAAACTTTTGTAACAGTTTTTTAATTTGCGAATTTTTTAAATTTTGTACGGGTGATTTTTGGGCAATTTCGAGCTTCTCATTTTTTTACAATTCTAAACTAATTACAACAAGGGAAACCTTAAACACTTACTTTTATGTATCTAGAAACATATTTCCATCATAAAAATAAACTTTTGATATAGTTTATTAATTTGCGAATTTTCAAAATTTTGTACTGGTGAATTTTCGTGCAATTTTGATTGTGTCATTTTTTGACAATTCTGAACTAATTACAACAAGGAAAACCTTAAAAACTTACATTTATGCATCTAGAAACATATTTAAAACATAAAAATCAACTTTTGAAACATATTTTTTAATTTACGAATTTTTAAAATATTTTACTGGTGAATTTTCGTGCAATTTCGATCTTGTCATTTTTTGACAATTCTGAACTAATTACAACAAGGGAAACCCAAAATACATACTTTTTTACATTTAGAAACATATTTCCAGCATAAAATCAACATATGAAAGAGTTTTTTAATTTCTGAATTTTCAAAATTTTGTACCGGTGAATTTTCGTGCAATTTCGAGCTGTCATTTTTTAACACTTCTGACTAATTACAACAAGGGAAATCTTAAAATATTACTTTTATGCATCTAGAAACATATTTCCATCATAAAAATAAACTTTTGATATAGTTTTTTAATTTGCGAATACTCAAAATTTTGTATTGGTGAATTTTCGTGCAATTTTGATCATGTCATTTTTTGACAATTCTTAACTAATTACAACAAGGGAAACTTTAAAAACTTACTTTTATGCATCTAGAAACATATTTCAAACATAAAAATAAACTTTTGAAACAGTTTTTAATTTGCGAATTTTAAAAATTTTGTACCAGTGAATTTTCAAGCAATTTCAAGCTTGTCATTTTTGGACAATTTTGAACTAATTATGTTGGGAAATTTGGCTAAGTTTCCTTTCCCTCAGTAGCTTACTTGTTAGATTATAGAACTAGAAGCACTTATAGAAATGTTGTGATTCTGTTGTCTAGATCATAGTTTTGGTGCATCAAATCCTAAGTCCAACTAGCGTCAGTTTGTCTCTAGAATAGCTCTAGTCTCAAATGTAAAGTCCTGTTTAGGTCTTTTGAGTTGTAAGTCGTAGCTGATCAAGACTCATGCTGACACTGTTCATCAGCATGAGAATCTCTTACCTGGTGAAGGATTTCATCAGCAGACGACTGACAGACCCATGCTGACACTGTTCATCAACATGGAGTCAAGAGCTAATGACTGGCTACTGTTCACCAGTTGGAAGGATTTCACCAGCAGGAGGCTGACAAATCCTACCAGCAGAATACGTGTTCTGGCTGACACTATTCACCAGCGGTGAAGCCACCAGTCATGGGAGATTCCAAGAAAGGGTTAACATCAGACAATTGGTAGACTAAGATTGTGCAAGCGCTAAGTCACCAGCAGAGACTGCCAGCACAAGATCACCAGTATGTTCTACCAGTCGGAGGTTACCAGCAGAATTGAAGATTCGTTCTCCCAGAGTCTTAGAGACAAAAAGAAGATTCGTCTGAGGAATATACTGACAAAGTAAGACTTTAAGGAAGGATATCCTTAAAGTCTATCAGTTCAAGACACCAGTTGCGATTCCTCGTACTGACGAAATAATGCCGTTCTGACACAAAGAGGTCTGTGTCAGAAAAAGCAGACACAGGTATGGCGTTTTCCTGAAATTCCTACCTGCCGCCGTCTGAAGTACATCCGAGGACAGAGACCCATTCCGGATGTGTCCAAACGGCTAGAAATTTGAATGGGATCCTGCGTCTATAAATAGGTCGGAGCTACCAACATTTAAGAGGTTTTTTACTGGCTTCGACGCTTACACGCTTGCATCCTGAACATTTAATACTCTCCAACTACCGAAAGAACGAACATTCATTGCAAGCAAGCAAGCATCTTTCGAGGCTTTCTTTAAAGCTTTTCCGTGTGTTGATATCTTTCAAACACGAGACTTCAAGCTTCCTGCTTGTAAGTTCAGACCTTCTTGGTGTTCTTTCTCTTTCTGAGGAAGAACATAGCAGCTCCAGAGCCAGCCAGCTCTTGAGTTATTACGGGCAGTTTGCCGTAGAGGATTTACGTTCTTGGGAGAACTCAACACCCAACCAGTCAGAGGAGGAGGTTGAAGTGACGTGCTCGCACTCCATCCATCTGACGAAGAGTTGAAGAAGGACAAGGACCGGGAGCGGTTGATCCAGTGGACTGGTAGACGGGGCATTTACCAGCTGGAGATAGATCGTAGGAACTTTGTACTGGATTACTCTTATAGTGAATTTCCAGTGAGTCGACTGGAGAGTGGACGTAGATCAGTTGATCGAACCACTATAAAAATCCTTTGCCTTTATCTGCTTTCAGTATTCAAATTTGTATTTGAAACCCAGCACTCAAGTGCTGGTGTATATCTGAAAACTGATAACTGTGCAAACTAGGCTTAAAATATTCTAAGTGTTGAGCTATCAGCTGACCAGCCAGTCAGCCAGTCAGCTGAAGCAACCAGCAGGACAGAGTGCAAGTTAGACTTATAAGTTCAATATTTCCGCTGCGTAACGTTATACACTCTGATAAACCGGGACCATCAAGTGGTATCAGAGCGGACGGTTCTTACAGACCGTTCGTATCTGAGTCGCTTAGGACCGTGATCCGCGTTTCCTTGCACTCTATTTGGTTGTCTGTTTGATTAACTCAGGTACATCAAGATGAATAATCCGAAGCTACTCGAATACGGGACTGTGAAGCATGATATATGGCTAAAGAGGTCGCTCATCTCTCTAAAGAGCATCCATCCAGAGATGAAAGATGTGCTAGAGACAGGGTCGATTGAGATCACCATGATACAGCACCAGCTAGGAGATCGTCCAGCTGCTGTGATCCCAAAGCCTCAAAGCGAATGGAACGCCGAGGACAGGAAGCGGAATCAGTTGGATTCCATTGCTCACGAGCTGATCCTGGCTTCTCTTCCTAAGTCGCTGATGGAGGAAGCCCTCCAGTTTGATAATGCCAAGGGAGTATGGGATTATCTGGATAGTCTATGTCAAGAAACTGACCAAATGAAACGCAACAAATTGCAGGTTGCAGTGGACAAATATGAGTCCTTCCAGATGCTGACTGGAGAAACCATCAAGGAGATGGAGGCGAGATTCAACGCCATTGTCAGCGAGCTGAAGTCTCTGGGCAGAGAGTACGACAATGCTGATCTTAACTCGAAGATCCTGTCCAAGATGCCTAAAGAAGATTGGTTCGTGAAGACGACAGCTCTGAAGGAAAAGGACCTGTCCAAGATGACTCCCAAGGAGTTGTTTGCTCAGTTGCAGGCACACGAGTGGGACATCCAGATGGTGAATAAGAACGAGGCCATCAGGAATGTTGGATCCCCCAGCGTTAAAGCTCAGGACGAGGCGTACTTCATCAAAAAGGACTTCAATTGGAAGCACAAGAAGCCCTTCCATGCTGAGAGACCCGCTGCACAGCACAACCAGCCGAAGGAGATCCAGTCCGCATCAGGATCTCATTCCAAAGGCGGCGAGAGCTCTATCGCTGAACTAGAGCAACAGATGAAAAGACTGGCTATCCTTCTGGAAAAAGCCAAGTCAAAACAGGGAGTTTCTTCTAGCTCATCTGACGGAAAATTTGTCAAGAGAGCTCCTCGTGCCTGTTTTCAGTGCCAATCCCCTGATCACTTAAAGTTTGAATGTCCACAGGTGGACAAAACTGAGAGGGAAAGGCTGAAGAAGCTCTTTGAAGAGCGTGCTTCCAAGGCTGTTGCCAAAGCCATGCTGACCAGGACGGAGGTGCCTGACATACCCGATCATGATGATGGGGAGTTTGAGTCAGATGGAGAGTCAGAAGAAGAAGCTCTCCTGGCGTTTATGGCAGCTCTCGGAGAAGAGCCAGCTGAAGAAGATGCTGAAGATGAGGAAGAACTAGCACTTGCTGCTGATAATGAGGTACAATCAGTTCCTCAATTGCATATCATGCCAGTACAAATCATAGACGATTCTGAGTCGCATTGCTCCGACTCAGAAGACGTCACTTTAGATGTTCTTCAGCATGAATTTTTAAAATTTTATGAAATAAAAAATGTTTTGGCTGGTGAAAATGCTTCGCTGAAAGGTCAAATTACTGTTTTGACCAGTGAGATTGAAAAATCGAGGTCCATCAGCGAAGAGCTAGCAAGTTTGAAAAAGGCTCATTCTGAATTGCTCCAAGATTTCCAAATTGCAAAAACTGAACGAGATAACTTTCACAATCTCGTTCTGGAGCAAGAAAACAAAATCAATTTTCTAAATAAAGGCTCGAAAGACTTGGAGGCAGCTCTAAGTCATTGGAGAAAGCCTTCTGATAAGTCCGGGTTGGGATTTACAAAAGATTTGAGCATAAATCAACCCGAACAAATCAGTACTGGTAAGGGTAAGGGCCAACTGGCAAATGCATCAGCACCAGCTGGTTATGCCAGTCAGTCCCGTGTGGCTGATCAGCACAGGAACCATAAGTCCAGATACATAGGTGAGTCATCAAGACAAAATCCTCAACTGGCAAGATCCTCTGCTGACAGGACGCCAGCACACCCCAGGACGCAGACTAAGCCAATTTATTCAAAGGCAAGGAAGTCAGCGTCAGCTGCCAGTAGAATCCGACAGCCAGCACCAGCTGTCAAGGGATTCCACGCACAACCTTACAAGTATGCCAGTTGCCAGCATACTTACAAGGGATCCAAATCTCAGCGGAATACTGAGAGGAGGATATTTCCCGATAGGAGGAACACCTATCGGAGGCCTGAGCCCAATCAAAACCTTTTCTCAAGGGCTGGGAAGGCTAATCATCGTGGCCCTCAATTTCAGAGACCACCAAGGCAACACGATCAGTCGGAAAGAAATTTCCGACACTCTTGGAGGAAGAATACCTCCAGAGGATCTGCACACACAGCCACACCTTCCAAAACCATGCATTATTTTAAAAGGAAGGGAAAGGCCACAGGTGATGTCAGCAAGGGTAACACCAAGCTGAAGATCACACAAGTCTGGATTCCGAAAGGAATGATCCAGAGATCTAACCCTGCAGGACCCGCTGATGATCGGGGACCTAAATGATTCTATTTTTCTTGCAGGAACTAGGTCATGCAAGTCAGCTTCAGAGGTCGAGCGAGTGGATCATTGATAGTGGTTGCTCCGCTCATATGACTGGTGAGGAGTTTCTGTTTTCTGAGCTCACCAAGGTCAGAGGACCTCCAGTCATTTTTGGTGATAACTCCAAGGGCAGAGTTATTAGCAAGGGCTGCATCGAGAAAGATGATGTCCGAATTGTGAACGTATCCCTTGTTACCAACCTGAAGCACAACCTCCTGAGCATCAGTCAGCTGTGCGACAATGGTTATACCATTGTGTTTGACAAGTCTGGGTGCCAGATCAAGAATGAAGATTCTGGTGAGACCAAGCTGAGAGGTGTCAGGAAAGGAGGCCTTTATGTCGTTGACTGGCAAAGCGGGAAGACTGATACATGCTTTGTAGCCACCAGTTCCATGGAAGCTAACTGGCTGTGGCACAAAAGGTTAAGTCATTTGAATTTCAAAACTATTAATTACCTAACCAAGCATGATCTTGTAGATGGTCTTCCCAAGGGTGGGTTCAAGAAGGAAGGAATTTGCAAGGCATGCCAGCAAGGCAAACAAACCAAGAAGTCCTTCAAGAGCCAGTCATCTGTTTGCCCCAGTACCAGTCAGGTACTTGAGCTGTTACATATGGACCTGTTTGGACCAGTAACGCCGCAAACCATTGGAGGAAGACGATACTCGCTGGTGGTAGTCGATGACTACTCGCGCTATACCTGGGTAAAGCTTCTCAGAACCAAGGATGAGGTGAAGGTGATTCTTCCTGAGTTGATCATCCAAGCTCAGAAACAGAGAGAAGCTGTGGTAAAGCGAATTCGTTCGGACAATGGGACTGAATTCTGCAACGGTCCGCTGATGGATTTTTGCGCTGAGGCCGGGATCAAGCATGAGAGATCTACTCCAAGGCAACCGCAGCAGAATGGACTGGCAGAACGTAGGAACAGGACGCTGAAAGAAGCAGTCCGGTCCATGCTGGCTGAGTCCGGCTTGGGACAGAGTTTCTGGGGAGAAGCGTTGGTGACTGCCTGCTACACTCAGAATAGAAGCGGGATCAACGACAGACTCCAGAAAACTCCCTACGAAGTGTACTTTGGTCGTAAGCCTTCTATAGCTCATCTTCGTGCATTCGGTTCACCATGTTATATCCATAATAATGGGAAGTCGAAGTTAAATGCTTTCTCGCCTAAGGCTGATGAGGGTGTGTTTGTCGGATATGGACATCCCTCTCACAAGGGCTATAGAGTATTTAACAAGACTACCCAGCTTGTGGAAATAACATGCAATGTTGTTTTTGATGAAGCTACTTTAGTGCGCAGGACCTTACGCCAACTGGCTGAAGATGTTCCTGAGGTCGAGGATGTCAGCGACCAGTTGGGCAGGAATTCTTCCGATGCTCAACCAACTGGTTCGACTAGACCTATGAATGGATCATCTTCACAACCAGTTCCCTCAGGTGCCCATCAGCAACCTGAGAGGGTCGGTGATGCAAGTGACTTTGCTGAGACCTTTCACTCAATCTCTCTGAGTAATCCATGCAACAATCTAGGGGGAATCCCTACTGGCCTTTTTGAGGAAGAAGGCAATGATGGACCAGCTGGAATGGAGATACCAGCTGATACTGACAACATTGGTGGAGGTTCAGACAACCAGTCAGAAGGTGATGCTGATGAAGTTGTTCCAACTGGTGAAGGTCCAGCACCAGCTGATGTTGCAGCCCCGACTGGTGGAAATGTGGAAGCACCAGTCGTTAGGACAGATGAACCTAGTTCACAGCCGGCACCAGCAGTCGCTGGTCCTCCCAAATGGCTGAGGCGATACGGCTGTTCCTTGCTTATGCAGCGTATCACGGCTTCACAGTGTTCCAGATGGATGTGAAGAGCGCCTTCCTGAATGGCGAGCTAAAAGAGGAGGTATATGTCGAGCAACCTCCAGGCTTTGAAGTTGGCACCAAGGTGTACAAGCTGAGAAAGGCCCTGTATGGATTGAAACAGGCGCCCAGGGCTTGGTACGAAACGCTGTCACAATTCCTTACCAGCAATGGATTTCGGAAAGGGAAGATTGATAGGACTCTCTTTCTTCTCAAGGATGGAGGTGACATGCTGATGGTGCAGATCTATGTTGATGACATCATATTTGGATCAAGGAATATAACTCTCTGTGAGAAGTTTTCTCAACTGATGCAGACATCATTTCAGATGAGTATGATGGGCAAGTTAACATACTTTCTCGGACTCCAGGTCCAGCAGTCAGCTGATGGAATTTTTATCAGCCAGCGGAAGTATACGAAGGATTTGATTCAAAAGTATTGCCCAGAGAAAACTAAGTCCCTCAGAATACCTATGAGCACCAGTTGTCAAATATTCCTTGATGAGCAAGGTGAATCAGTTGATTCTACCATTTACCGAGGAATCATTGGATCACTTCTCTATCTCACAGCCAGCAGACCCGACATTTCTTATTCAGTCGGAGTGTGTGCCAGCTTTCAAGCAAATCTGAAGAAGTCACACATGGAAGCTGCCAAGAGGATAGTGAAATATCTGAAGGGGACTGAATCTCTCGGAATATGGTATCCCAGGAATGATGAGCTTACACTCATTGGATATTCAGATTCAGACTTCGCTGGATGCCGTATTGACCGGAAGAGTACCAGTGGTACGTGTCAGTTTCTAGGACACAAGCTAATCAGTTGGTTTAGCAAGAAGCAGCACTCAGTTGCTACATCTACCACTGAGGCTGAGTATGTTGCCGCTGCCAGTTGCTGTGCTCAAATTATCTGGATCAAGCAACAACTGGAGGATTATGAAGTGGACACTGGGTGTGTTCCAATCTATTGCGACAACAACAGTGCTATGTGCATCACGAAGAATCCGGTTCATCACTCCAGAACCAAGCACATAGATATTCGACATCACTTCATTCGTGATCATGTCGAGAAGAAGGATGTCAGCGTGGACTATATCAGAACTGAAGATCAACTGGCTGACATCTTCACCAAGCCACTGCCAGAAGCAAGATTTAAGGAGTTGTGCATCAAACTCGGTCTTATGGAGATTGATGTGAGCCCCAATGATGAGGAAGAATGAGTCCCAGCTCTCATTCTGTTCTTGATCTTCTAAAGGACGCTGATTACGACTAAGTCCAAGCTCTTAGTTGTTTTTATTTCAGTGGTATCTCTATCTATCAAGTGGTGTCTACTGGCGGAATCTTGCCAGCATAGGCCATCAGTTGAAGCGAAATTGGGTCCCAGCTCCCAATTCCAAGAGAAGAGAAGATTATGCGGAATAAAATTGAGTCCAAGCGCTCAATTTTCCATCTTTCCAGTTGCCAGCTGATAACTGATGGAAGTTTGCCAGCAGCAAGTACTATCAGCAAGTGGTATCAGTTGCTAACTGATGAAGAGGCCAACCAGTTAGGGGGAAGTATGCAACTGGTATGTGCTACTGATGACCAGTCTTGCCAGTTGTCTCAGAAAAGGCGGGATTGTTCAAATCCAAGTAGCGTGTACAGCCCTCAGAATTTAATGCGGCATTTAATGCCACATTTAATGCGCACAGCGTCTGCGCAGTCCGACGTTTGGTTGCCACCAATCGCTGAGCGCCACGTCAGCTACACGACGTAGCCCACGTCAGCACGACCGCGCACGTCGCACAGGGAACCGGGCCTGCTGATGACCGTCGATCCCCGCTTGCTGAGCGTCAATCTTGATCGTCTGATCCTGCATGGACTTGGGTATAAATACCCGATGCCTTTCGACGGAAAAACCTTTTACGATCATTCAATTTCAGAAACCCTACTCTCTCAAGCTTTTCTTAAGATTTCTTCTGAAATTATGGCTTCATCTTCCCGACAACCAGA
>JAPKLW010002318.1:51580-96654 GCA_026898455.1 Plectranthus barbatus | reverse complement strand
GTGTTTTGGTGGATCAAATCCTAAGTCCAACCAGCGTCAGTTTGTCTCTAGAATAGCTCTAGTCTCAAATGTAAAGTCCTGTATAGGTATTTTGAGTTGTAAGTCGCAGCTGATCAAGACTCATGCTGGCTACTGTTCACCAGCATGAGATGTGCTTACCAGTTGAGAGAAGTCTCACCAGCAAGCGGCTGACGAAGACTCATGCTGACACTGTTCATCAGCATGGAGTAGAGCTATTGACTGGTTACTGTTCACCAGTGGGAAGATTTCATCAGCAGGAGGCTGACAGATCTACCAGCAGAATATGTGTTCTGGCTGATACTTTTCACCAGCGGTGAAGCCACCAGTCACGGGAGATTCCAAGAGATAACATCAGACGAATTGGTAGATCTACCAGTCGGAGGTTATCAGCAGAATTCAAGATTCGCTCTCCCAGAGTCTTAGAGACAAAAAGAAGATTCGTCGAGGAATTAACTGACAGAGTATGACTTTAAGGAGGATACCTTAAAGTCTATCAGTTCAAGACTACCAGTTCCGATTCCTCGTACTGACGAATAGTGCCGTTCTGACATAAAGAGATCTATGTCAGATAAAGCGGTCAAGGTATGGCGCTTTCCAGAAAAGCATACCTGCCGCCATCAAAAGGACATCCGAGGTCTGACACCTTTCCGGATGTGTCCAAACGGCTAGTATTTGAATCTGAATCTCACGTCTATAAATACGTGAGATCCATCAACATTCAATACTCTTAGCCACTCTTGAACTACCGAAAGCTCAAACGCATTCATATCAGCGAATAAGCAATCTTTCGAGGCTTTTCTTAAAGCTACTCCGTGTGTCAATCATTTGAACACGAGACTCCAAGCTTCTAGCTTGTGAGTTATTGATCTCATTTGGTGTTCTTTCTCATTCCGAGGAAGAACATAGCAGCTCTTGAGCCAGCCAGCTCCAGAGCTATTACGGGCAGTTTGCCGTTTAAAGAGTCAAGTTCTTGGGAGAACTCAACACCCAATCAGTCGGAGGAGGAGGTTGAAGTGACGTGCTCGCACTCCATCCATCTGACGAGAGTTGAAGAAGGACAAGGACCGGGAGCGGTTGATCCAGTGAACTGGTAGACGAGGCATCTACCAGCTGGAAATAGATCGTAGGATATCTTGTACCGGATTACTCTTTTTAGTGAATTTCCAGTGCTTCGACTGGAGAGTGGACGTAGATCTGTTGATCGAACCACTATAAAATATCCTTGTTATTTACTGCTTTCAGCATTTACTTACTGATTTAAAACCCAGCACCCAAGTGCTGGAGTATAACTGAAACCAGTTTATAACTGTGCAAACTCGACTCTAAAATTATCTAAGTCCTAAGTCATCAGCTGACCAGCCAGTTGCCAGTCAGCTGAATACTCAGTTGCCAGTTGACTTACCAGCTGACAAGGTCCCAGTCAGCTGTGTAACCAGCAGAGTGCAAGAAACGAACTTACGTATTTTTCGCTGCCAAAGTATACCCTGATATCCGGGACCAACATAGCCCATCTCCCATACACTCGCCTTGAATTTTCACTTGCAACCCCCTTGAGCCTTGAAAAAATTTTCTTTCTTTGATTAGGAGGGTTGATGAACAAGAAACTGTGATTTATTGGAGGATGAAAACTGTGGGATTGTGATATGAGGTTGTGTGCAAAATTAAGGGTTCCTAAGGGAAAATTTCGAAAAAAAAATGAGTGAACATTGGTGAATATGAATGAAAAGAGAAGAGAAAAAAAAAATTTAGAAGAAAAATACTTCATATGTGTAGTTCACAAAAGCCAAAATAAAGTTCGAACCCTGAAAATTACAAAAGAGAAGGAACAAGATTGTGTGTTAGAAGAAAAAAAATCATGTGGGCAAGATATGCTAAAGACTTGGTGTTTGAATGAAATATTTTGAGTCACTTAGCCAAAATCCTACCTCTTAGGTAAGCCACATTACAACCAAAACAAGACCTTTCTGATTCCCTGAAAAACCACACTAACAAGCAGTGGAGAGATGAGAAATTAATCAAACCTATGGTGAGGTAAACTAAAACTTTGAATGAGTGAATTTCAAAACCTTTTTGCTTGATCGAGCGATGAGTGCAAACACTTCCCGGTGAGGTTCCTCCTCAATAATTTAACAATTAGAATTTGTTTGGATTGCATGGTTTATGTGAATAAGTGATACTTAGATTGCAAAAGAAGCTTGTGAGGTATTGCACACTTGTATCTGCATTTGATTAGATTTCTTTTCTGTGAATTGATTGAGGACGATCAATGGTTTAAGTTTGGGGGAGTTGATAAGTTAGGATTTTCACCAACTTATCTGGTTGTTCTTTGACTAAATGTGTGGTGTAAAGATCTTTTTGTACTTGTTTTCGGGCATGAATTGGCTTTTGTACCCGTAATGTTATGTTTGATGAATCATGCAGGTTTTTAGTCATAAACAGAGAAGAGTTGGATTTCCAGTTTCAGGTCCACGTCAAACGACGAGGATGTCTCGTCGATCGACGAGGAGATTGAAGAAGGAGCGATCAACGAAGGAAGAAAAGAGGACATCGACGGAGGCAGCGACCACATCGATCGACTCCATTCAACGTCGATCGACCAGGGTACTTCACCAGCGTCGATCGACGCCAATCTCCCACGATCGTTGCGAGTTCGGGATTCCTAGTCTACATCTGTTTTGAAGATAAAGCCATATCTACACCTAGATATTGTATGATACATTCTCCACTATTATATAAAGCCATGTAAATTCGTTTTTCAAAGAGAGAGACATTAGAATAGTTACAAGATTTTAGTATTGAAGATTTATTAGAGATTCCCAAGGTTTTTGAAGTTTATGTTTGAAGACAGAGTTCTGTGGGATTATTTTCGGATTCCGATTTTTATGCAATTCTGGTTTTATTTTTCTATGATGAATATTACTCTGATTATGTGTAACTAATCTCTTACTCAGATTCTAGGGTTTCGAATTATCAATGTATGCATATTTTGATTAATTGAATTATTTTCCCTTTCCCTTCGTAGTTTGTGAGATCTGAGTTTAATTCATAATCTTGAGTTTGTTGGCCACATCTTAGGATTAACTAGTTGATTACTTGAGACGTAACTGTAATAGTTTTCAATCGAAAGAGATTTTCACAATATAATCTGATTTCTTGTCGTAACTGAAGGAGATTGATTGTAGGGATAAATCTGTAGATCTTTGGAGTTAATTAATTTATCTTGAGACCGAGCAGAGATAGGTAATTGATTAATCTACTTTACGAATTGTCCAACAAAGAAGTTCGTAATACTTTTCTGATGTTTCACTACGAGGAGGAATTAAAATTGGAAAATAATCAATTTATTCATTCATGTCATACTTGATAAGGAGATATTCCTAGAATTTGTATTTCTCATAACTGTTTTCAACCAAAGTATTTTAATTTACTGTTTACTTTTTACTTACAGGGATTATGATTTGCAAAACAACCAAAACCCAAAACTTTACTTTTCCTAACCAGTATTTTAAGAACGCCTGATTTAGTATTTAGGATTTTTCGTCGTTTCATTCTCTGTGGGATCGATAATTTTATTTGCCGCTATAATATTAGCTTTGCTAAGTCGCTTGTTAAATAATTTAGCGATCAAGGACTCCGTAGATCTGTGGCTTGAGCAGGACCAGAATTCGAAAATTCTCCTCCTTTCTCTTTTGGGTCGGCGCCTCCCTCTCTCTCTCTCCTAGGTTTAGTGTGTTTCAACTGTGTTACAACTTATGAGAGAGAGCTGTCTATTTATGGACCTAGGGTTGTAAACCCTAATGGGCTCCTGGGCTCAATTCAGCACACTTGTTGGGCCAGACCTGTGACCTAATGCAAATAATAAAGTGGGCCTATAAATTAATTAATTCCCATGTCCACAACCCAGGACACAATTAATTAATTAATATTAACACTTTTTCACCACAGAATTAATACTGACCTACCCCTTAATTACCACGTTATGAGAACGGGTTGCATTAATTGAGAATCCCCATATTTAAGGTTACCGGACATCCATTAATTAATCGGAGCCTCTGACAAGCTCTAACTACAATTAATTAATATCTTATTATTCCTGAGTAGTACCACTCAAACCTTATCACTCGTGCCTGAACTTAATCAGCCTGCAGGACTTTGGCACGATGAATGTTATTGGGCTCCTCAGGGAATGTCCCCATCCTATTACTCGGATATGGTTACCTAAACCCAGTCTCAGGTGGTACTACACGAACTGCTGTTACCCAAGATGCGGATATACTAGCACGTTACTTAGGCTCTCCACCATGGCAAGTCAAAGCAACAGTCAACCCGTGCAAACCCCTGAACCTTCGTTAGGGTTTGGACTTAATCAATATAACGAGATCTTGTATTCGCTGATGTCAGACAGACGAATACATCTCACTGCGGCCCATCAATACGCCACCTCTGCGTACCAGCATGTCAAGTAACCAAGACAGACTACTTATTCCGACAATGTCGCAGCCATCCGGACAGACGTATCCTCATACGCTGTCTCGGCTGTGATCAGGTTTATGTCTTACTAGGTCAAGTGATCATACTGTCTTCTGCGATCTACAACATGCCGTATGATCGTCCCTATCGGTGAGACAAGAGGATACCATTGTTCATACATGTAAGATTGTTAACAGATAGGAGAAATAAACCGTTGTATACTCATTATAATAAATGCTTTCAGTATACAAAACCCATCAAAACTTACTTCTTCTGATGAGGATCTTACATATCTCTGGCACTTGAGACTCGGTCACATCAGCTTGAAGCGGATTCAGAGACTTGCAGATGACGGTACACTAGACTTAGTCCGGGCTGTACCTTATCAAGTCTGCGAATCCTTTATCGAGGGCAAGATGTCAACTAGGCCTTTCAATGCTAGTCAGTCTCGAGCAGAGAAGTGTTGGAATTGATCCATTCTGACTTATGTGGACCGATGTCCACGCAGGCTCGTGGAGGGTACGAGTACTTCGTCACTTTCATTGATGATTACTCAAGGTACGGATATGTTTACCTGCTTCGCTACAAGTCTGAATGCTTTGAGAAATTCAAAGAGTTCATGGCTGAGGTAGAAAAGAAGGTCAGGAAAACTATCAAGTCACTGCGATCTGACCGCGGTGGCGAATACCTCGGTAACGAGTTCCTGCAGTATTTGTCAGAAAACGGGATTACATCCCAATGGACTGCACCGGGTACTACCCAGAAAAACGGTGTAGCTGAAAGAAGAAATAGGACTCTTCTAGAGATGGTAAGATCAATGATGAGTTATGCAAACTTCCCAATTTCGTTTTGGGGCTACGCATTGGAAACAGCAGCTTACGTGCTAAATGTGATGCCTTCTAAATCAGTTCCTAAGACACCTTCTGAGCTCTTCCTTGGTCGCAAACCGAGTTTGTGCAAGTTTAGAGTATGGGGCTATCCGGCACATGTACTGTCAAAGGAACCTGATAAGTTAGAAAGCAGGTCAAAAGTAATGATGTCCATAGGGTATCCCAGGCAAACGAAAGGTGGTTACTTTTACTGTCCTAAGAGTCAGAAAGTCGTTGTTAGCACCAACGCTAGATTCTTGGAGGATGAGTATGTGAGTAATCACAAGTCGAGGAGTGATATCTTTCTTCAAGAAATTAAAAACGAGAATGTGATTCCAAGGGAAGGGGAAAGTGTAGATGTGGGTGCACCTGTGAGAGGTTCAGCACCATAGACACGTTCTTCAGTGCAAGGTGCAGAACCACAAGTTACTGCACCTACTACTGACACGGCACCGATGCCTCATCGTAGTGGGAGAGTTATTTTCCAGCTAGAAAAGTACATGTTCATGGGTGAGTCTTCGGACTTGTACGGAAGACGGACATGAGGACTCTGACCCACTGACTTACGAAGAGGCAGTGCAGGACAAGGATGTTGAAAAATGGCGTGTCGCCATGGATTCCGAAATTGAATCCATAACTGCTATGGATGTATACCAGAAAACTGATTTGCCGGATGACTTTAGGGCCATAGGGTGCAAATGGGTATACAAGAGAAAGAAAGGAGCGGATGGAAAAATCACGGCTTTTAAAGCCAGGCTGGTGACAAAGGGTTATAGTCAAAACGAGGGCATTGACTATGACAAAACCTTTTCACCCATAGTCATGCTCAAATCCATCCGGATACTCCTTGCCATAGCTACGCATATGGACCTCGAGATCTGGCAGATGGATGTCAAAACCGCTTTTCTAAACGGTTACCTTGAAGAAGGTAGGGACATCTATATGCAGCAACCCGAGGGTTACATACGCAAGGGCGAAGAACATCTTGTCTGGAAGCTTAGGAACTCCTTGTATGGACTTAAGCAGGCATCAAGTTGTGGAACTTACGTTTCAACGATGTGATTAAATCCTATGGATTTGCACAGTTGGAAAACGAAAGTTGTGTTTACCGACTTTGTGTCAGTGGGAGTGTGGTTTTCCTTGCACTTTACGTTGATGACATACTCCTATTTGGAAACAACGAGGGAGTGATGTCGAAAATCAAGGCTTGGTTATCCGAACAGTTCCAAATGAAGGATCTGGGAGAAGCTGGCTACATTCTTGGGATTAAGGTCTTACGAGATCGTAAGAGAAGAATGTTTAGCTTATCCCAGGCATCCTATGTGGATACTGTGATAGCCCGATTCAGCATGCAGCTCGCCAAGAAAGGCTTGCTACCTTTTAGGCATGGCGTTCATCTTTCTAGTGGGCAGTGTCCTAAGACACAGCGGGAGAAAAATGAGATGAGTCTTGTACCATACGCTTCAGAGGTGGGTAGCCTCATGTATGCGATGTTGTGTACCAGGCCAGATATATGCATACTGTGTACCAGGCCAGATATCTGTTATGCCGTTGGCATGGTAGCAAGTTATAAGTCTAACCCTGGACAGGCGCATTGGACTGCGGTAAAGCACATCCTCAAGTACTTGAAGAGAACTAGAAATTACTGCCTAGTTTATCAAAGTGAGGATTTATGCCCTGTGGGTTATACGGACTCGGATTTCCAAGCGGATCAGGATAAGAAGAAATCGACCTCAGGATATGTGTTTACCCTGGGAGGTGGAGCTGTATCTTGGAGGAGCTCAAAGCAGAAATGCATTGCTGACTCCACCATGGAGGCGGAATACGTCGCCGCCTCCGACGCCTTGAAAGAGGGGGTATGGCTCAGGAACTACCTTTTAGAGTTGGGCGTGATTCCAAGTTTACCGAGGAGCATCACAATTTATTGTGATAACTCTGGTGCAATGGCAAACTCAAAGGAACCGCGGTCTCACAGGGCAAGCAAACACATAGAGAGAAAGTACCATATCATACGAGAAATCGTATCGAGAGGTGATGTGCTGATCAAGAAGATTGACACTAAGGACAACCTTGCTGATCCATTTACAATGAGCTTGCCACAGAAAGTTTACGAAAGACATATTCGTGAGCTAGGTCTGAGGTGGATGCCGACCATTGACAGTGGTTAAAGAGATAGCAAGCTAGATAGACGGACTGTATACTCTGTAATAGCTTAGTTATGCTTTGAGTATAAGTGGGAGATTGATAGGTTTTGTATACTGAAAGCATTTATTATAATGAGTATACGACGTTTTATTTCTCCTATCTGTTAAACAATCTTACATGTATGTAACAATGGTATCCTCTTGTCTCACCGATAGGGACGATCATACGGTGTGTTGTAGATCGCAGAAGACAGTATGATCACTTGACCTAGTGAGACATAAACCTGATCACATCCGAGACAACGTATGAGGATACGTCTGTCTGGATGGCTGCGGCATTGTCGGAATAAGTAGTCTGTCTTGGTTACTAGACATGCTGGTACGCAAGGGTGGCGTAATGATGGACCGTAGTGAGATGTATTCGTTTGTCTGACATCAACGAATACAAGATCTCGTTATTGATTGAGTCCAAACCCTAATGAAGGTTCAGGGGTTTGCACGGGTTGACTGTTGCTTTTACTTGCCATGGTGGAGAGCCTGAGTAACGTGCTCGTATATCTGCATCTTGGGTAACAGCAGTTCGTGTAGTACCACCTGAGATTGGGTTTAGGTAACCATATCCGAGTATTAGGATGGGGACATTCCCTGAGGAGCTCAATAACATTCATCGTGCCAAAGTCCTGTAGGCTGATTAAGTTCAGGCACGAGTGATAAGGATTGAGTGTTACTACCCAGGAATAATAAGACATTAATTAATTGTAGTTAGAGCTTGTCAGAGGCTCCGAATAATTAATGAATGTCAAGTAACCTTAAATATGGGGATTCTCAATTAATACAGCTCGTTCTCATAACGTGGTAATAAATGGGTAGGTCAGTATTAATTATGTGGTGAAAAAGAATTAATACTAATTAATTAATTGTGTCACGGGTTGTGGACATGGGAATTAATTAATTATAGGCCCACTTTATTATTTGCATCAGGTCCCAGGACTGGCCCAAATAAATATGCTGAAAAAGGCCCAGTAGCCCATTAGGGATAAACCCTGGGTCTATAAATAGACCACTCTCTCTAGGAAACCCTAGCCAATTGTGTGATCATTCAAATCAGTCGAAACCCTAGAGTAGAGAGAGAGAGGGGCGGCGCCTGTAGTGGGGAGAAGAAGAGTTTTTCCTGCTCCGGCCTACAACACAGATCTGTGGAATCCTCACCAGTAGCAGATCTGAACAGCATTGGGACACAGCCCTGAAGATCTAATCTGGAGAACAAGATTTTCTTTTTCTTTCTTTCCTTTGTTTTCGATTTATCTAAGAAATTAGATTTCTAATATCTGTTTCCCCATATTAAATTGAATCGCGTGGTTGAATTGGAATTTGGATATTCAAACACGAAAGATCGGATCAGACTCTACGGAATTACGGTAATCTCTCAATCCATAATTCTTAGAATTAAATTCATAGGAGCATGTTAGGTTTTATTGTGAATTTTGATTGTGTGCAATATCCATAAATCGATCCGGTTCAGTTGGATTTTGTGATTCGGCTCACTAGAAATCCCAACACGACTGGCCTATGGCCGCGCGACCATCGCCATGCATGCACGTGAGGTGCTGAAACCTTAGGGTTTCGCACGCAGCGCCGCCGCCGCGTGCCATTCACCACCGTGCCATCCCGCGCCGACCGCCGTGCATGGCCTGCTGCCATGCCGGTGCCATCGTGCGTTGTCGTGCGGCCCTTTGTTCTTCGTGTTCTTCATTTTATTTTACAGATTTGAATTGAAAATTACAAGGAATAACATCCTAATACAATTTGAAAAATAAATCTAACCACGGATTTATCTCGTGGGTTAAAAACGAATCTTTATAAAAGGGCGGATTAACCCGAGAACCACGAGGAACAAAAACACAAAACATACAATCCATAACACATGCACTCATTCAATAATAATTATCATGCATATCAAAGGCAATATTATTTTTCCTGAAAGAGCCAATTAATCAACCTGGCTCTGATACCAATTGAAGGGACTCGTGAACTGAATCACTAAATCCGTTAGCCGAGATCATTAATTGGAATATCAAAAATAAATTGCTATGCCTATGATAATCCTAGCATGATCCTATTGATTATGCATAAGGGGGTTTATGCGGAATACCTGGATTGTAGAAACATGTAGAACGAGTGCACAGAGATTTGATCTTGATCTATTTTCCCGCGCACAAAGATATATTCCTAACAAATGAAAGGAATTAAATCTTGAAAATTAAATAATAATTTTCGAAAAACAAGAGGGAGAGAAGAAAGAAGACAATCCTCCTGGTCTGTATCACAACTCCAATCCGAATATCTGGTGAAGATTCCCTTCGGATTCCTTGTCCGGTTGAGAAGCAGAGTTTCCTCCTCGTTTCTCAGATCTAGTCGATCACCATAGCTCCTAAAATACTGGTTTGCTATGCTGCAACATATGATCTTGTGGTGTGTTGCGATATGAGAAACTGAGACCTATTTATAGGAAAATTCTGGACTTCTATTGGGCCTGAGTTTTCATGGGCCAGACCAGAGACCAGAATGCAAATAGCAAATAAGGCATATCAATTAATTATATCCCATATTCAACCCAGAATATAATTAATTAATTAATATTGATTCATTCCACCAGAGAATCAATATTGTCCTACCTATTTGCTACCACGTTTTGAGGTACGGGTTGCATGGGCTCGGTTAATCCCCACATTTAAGGTTAAAGACATTCGTTAATTAATTTAAGCTCTGACAAGATATTTAATTAATTAACATCTTATAATCTTGAGTCAATCAACTCAAACTTTTTTCACTTATGCTTGAACTTAATCAGCCTGCAGGACTTTAGCATAACGAACCTTTTGTGCTGCTCAGGGAATGTCACCATCCTACACTGGATGTGGTTACCTAGTTCCAGTACTAGACAGTCATACACAAAATGCTATCACCCAAGATACAAATATACAGGTTCAACTAGAGCCTTTCGCTGCAACTCAAATTGATACACAATCTGCATATACTTATGTACCTTCATTTAGGTTTAGGATCTCATCAAGCCATAGAGATCTAGATTCTTTTAATGTCAGATAAAAGAATTGATCTCAACTTAGGTCCTTTTCAATGCGTGCCCCACACCAGCATATCAAGCCATCCAAGATAAGATGTTTATTACCGCGTATGGTGCAGCCTACACTGACAGTTTATCCTTGAACTATCTCAGCTGTGATAACTATTTATATCTCGCTAGGTCAAATGATTCATACGATCTTCCGTGATCTACTACACACCGTATGATCTCCCTATCGACGAGATAAGAGGATAAGAGCGTTTGCGACACATGTTTGTTAATTCAGACAGGAGATGAACATACAACATTTATGATTCCCAGTATATTAACCAATCGACCATATACATAATATACCAATCATAATGCTTTCAGTATATAAATCCATCAAAAGGAGGCTCATGAAACGATGGCCTAAGATCATTTCTAAATCCATGACACTCTCTATGCAATTTTGAGACAAAAACCAAAGCAAGTTCTAGAGGCAAGCGTACAGTGACATATCTCTCAATGAAACGAACATAGGCTCAAATCCTCACAGGCTTAAGCATATCCTAGAGGCCAGAATCAATTCCACAAATGTATACACCTCATCAATTCATGTGTAGTTCAATAGTGTAAGTTTCACGAGAAAGAAATAGTTGTCATCATAAACTTGATCAATAATATGTAAATATAACCCTTGCCACATCATTCATATCCTAACACATTGTAGCAGAATGATAGAGCTTCCAATTACAGACCCACTGACGTAATTACTGAAAGCATTGAAAAGCAGTAAAAGAAATTTAAAGACAGAAAGCAACTTAAGCAAATACATACCGGTTTACTGATTCAAATTAGTACACAAAGTGCCATCTCAAATCACAAGTCTCAAATAGTTTCAAATCACCAAGAGATAAAGAAAAAGAAAAAAAGGATGGAAACACACATCAATCGATCACATCCCCCTCCCCCAAACTTATTCGATACAAAGAAAAGAACAATTTTATGGGGGAAAAGATCAAAGAGATGTGTGTGGACCTCGACAAGCTGTCACTGCGGTGGTGGATAATACTGAGAGAAACGGGCCATGAATTGGTGCATCTGCTCCTCTGCCTCGTGCTGCCGCTGCCACTCGGCCTGCTTCTGCCTCCATTGACGTTGCTGCTCCTCCTCGAAGGACCGGCGATGAGTCCACTCCCGCCGCTGCTCCGCCTCGAAAGAGTGGCGCTCCGTGGTGTATGTGGCCTGAGCTGCGGACATGGCCTGGAGCTGTGCAGTCCAATCTCCCCACTACCGATCGAGAGTAGTCAAACGCTCCTCGAATGCTACTCTGTGAGTGCGGCGCTCATAGTATGTGGATGACTCGCCCATGAGTCTGCGGGACGACCCAACCGGGGGCTCGTCCTGAGGCTGCCGCTCTGTAGCTTGCTCCATATACTGCTTGAGATCCTCCTCGCCCTCGGTCTCGGGACCCTGATCCTCCCCATCAGACCGGGGAGGACCCCCGTTTTCTGCCTCTACAGCCTGTATCGTCTGAAAGTGTGCGGGGGTGTCCAAGCGCCAATTGTTGCGGTACTAACGAAGCCCTACATTAGTGAGCTTGGGATTCGACAGTGGAAAATGAGGACCCGCCCACTAGCGGAAGTAGAAAGGTGGATGGCCAGTGGTGAGAAACTGGAGATCAGATAATTTCTACAAGGTAAGTAGCTCGACCGGCTCTACTCGCAGACGAGCAATGGATATATCCATGGTGTGGATGAGATGCGTCCAAAGGCCTCCAATACATATGGGACCCTGGATGGCTGAAGCGACTCTCTTGGACTGCTGGAGGAACAACTGAGCAAAATTAAGATGTTGTTGATGAAACATACAGTAGATCACGAGGAGCTTGACATTTCTCATTGTGCTGTTGTCCGTCCTGGCGAAGATGGTGTGAGCCAGGATACGCTGGATGATCCGGAAGATTGGTTCTGAATCATGGTGGCCTTGGAGGATCCTAGTACCCAAGCGGCATCGGTGTCACCGCAGATTTGAGGCCAGAATACTGAGGCATTGAATCCATGCGTTCTGTTGTAGTCCCCAATGTTAGCAACTCCTAGTGCTCTATTGATCTGTTGGACAGTGAGGGTCTGATCCTCATTCATAGCCCTGAAGGTAACCCCGGACGGAGTGCTGCGGCCAAAAGTTGTGAGGTTTATAGTGCTTATTATCTCCAAAGTCAACCACTTGTAGGTGGGGCATCGAAATTCAGAACTGCCCCCCACCCGATTTTCTCGAACATCTGCTTCACATTATCATAGAGCCCCAATGCTTTAAGGGCATCTATTTCTACATATCGGGTCCCTTCGACCCCCCGTGTAACCACGCACTCAAAATTTTCCAAAAACTCCATCCCTCGAAGTTGTGTCCCCATAGATTCCGGCGTGGTCTGGTACGCAGCAGCGCAGCGTCTCGGTGCCATACTAGTCCTGCACACAAAAGTGTAGAATCAGGAACTAGTAAATGAAGAAAAAGAAAAGTAAACTAAACTTACAACTTACAAGCAAGATAAATCCCCTAAACTCAACTAAGTACAAGTTCACCAAACCAACGATATTCTCAACTCCAATCAGTAGAATAGGTACTATCCACAATTCTCAACTCCACAATCAAGTCACACATCCCCCAACCTCAACCAAGACTCCAATTTTGGAACAAACTTAAGCCTACACAACCCATCAAAAGAGATTCAACGAAAATTTTTGAATTAGTTTCAATATAAAATTCAAACTTAACAAAAAACTAAGCAAAAAACACAACTAAAAGCATAGGGAAATCGAATAACAAAGGCAACTAAATCACATAAGTCTCAATTCCCCAATTCCCCCAAACTTTAAGTCCCAAACACAATTTCCATTCAGAACACAAATTGAGAACCTAATTTAACAATTTTACCCTAAGCATGTTGAATTAACTCGACAATAACCATAACCAAGTATAGGAGAATTTCAAAGTATCATGAAAACACAAATTAAAAACGAAAATTATCAAATCATACTTAAAAACAAAAATTACCACTAATTATACTAAATTAAACCCACATTGCACACAAATACATGAAAGGATTTGTAAAAACTCGAATTAATAAGAGAGAAATAAAAAATTACCTTAAATTTGAAGCAAGATAGTAGAGAGACGAAAACCCTAGGAAATTGGGGAATCCACAAATTGGGACGAAATTTGGGTTGGGTAGACAATGTCTAAGTGGAATTGGTGAGATTTTGTGTGTGGTGAGTGGAATTTAGAGAGAAGATGGTGGATTTTTTGTGGGTGGTTTTGTGTTGGAGAAGGAGGGTGAAAAGTGAGGAGAGAGAGAGGGGAAATTAAATTTTAAAACGCTATTTTTACAAAATTGGCGATCCGGATACAAAACTGGTGACCGCTAGTTTTGTATTCGGATCGCCGATTCTATGACGTACCGAATATTAAATTTTTACAAAACTGGCGACCACTAATTTTGTATTCGGGTCGCCAATTTTTAGCCCGAAACAAAATTTGAACTTTTTACAAAATTGGCGATCGAACCAACAAAATCGACGATCGCCGATTTTGTTTTCTGATCGCCAATTTTGTCCCGAACCTGAAAATTTTTTGACGCCGAAAATGGTGACCCACATTTCACGTATGGAAACTGCCAGTCCTGTCTTGGGTCGCCGATTTTGCAATTTTCAGCGAAATTCGGCGTTTCTAACTCTTTTCCTGCACAAAACAAGCTCCACAACCACAAGTGAACGTAAAACATAAAAATGGGGAGGAAAAACATGAATTTAAACAACTAGAAAGCTATAAAAGTTGGGTTGCCTCCCAACAAGCGCTTTATTTATTGTCTGTAGCTAGACACAGCCGGAAGTACTCTATGGTTCATCTAGCTTAAGTTGACACACAAAAGAAACTTGCTTAGAATGAAAATACTTCTTAACTCTCTGACCATTAACTATAAAAATATTACCATCAGAACCAATCAACTCAAATGTACCATTGGAGGTTACCTTTTGAATGCAGTAAGGGCCAGTCCACTAGGATTTCAGCTTCCCAGGAAACAAATGCAGACGCAAATTGAAAACAAGTACCTGATCGCCTGGGGCGAGGTCGCGGCTCCGAATGTGCTGATCATAAAATTTCTTAGCGCGCTCCTTGTACAACCTCGAACTCTCATAAGCTTTAGTCCGAAATTCTTCAAGCTCAGTGAGCTGAAGACACCTCTTATCTTCTGCAGCTTTCAAGTCCCAATATATCTTCTTCACAACCCAGAATGCTCGATGATCTAATTCCACCGACAAGTGACATGACTTCCCAAATACCAACTGGTATGGTGACATACCTACCGGAGTCTTGAAAGCCGTCATGTATGCCCATAGAGCATCGTCGAGGCGAGTAGCCCAATCCTTCCTGGAAACAACTAAATTTTCCAGGATCTGCTTGATTTCTTGATTGGTAAGCTCTGCTTGCCCATTGGCCTGAGGATGATATGGAGAAGTGATCTTGTGGCGAACTTCGTACTTGGCCAACAAACTCCCTAGCCACTTATTCTTGAAATGTGACCCTCCATCGCTCAATAGTGCTCGAGGTGCTCCAAATCGAGTCAAGATGTTCTTCTGAAGAAATTCCAGCACCACCTTTGAGTCACTAGTAATAGTGGGGATAGCCTCAACCCACCGAGTCACATAATCCACAGCCAAGAGAATATATTGGTAGCAATGGGACTTAGGGAATGGTCCCATGAAGTCGATGCCCCAAACATCAAACGACTCAACTTCTAGTGTGTATTTCTGAGGCATCTCATCCCTCTTAGATATATTTCCCATTCTCTGGCATCGATCACAGTTGGCCACCAGCTTCTGACAGTCACGGTAAATAGTAGGCCAATATAATCCGCTGGTTAGGATCTTGATTGCCCTTCTATTCGCTGCACAGTGGCCAACATATGGGGACAAGTGACAGTCCTCCATAATCAGCTTTCTCTCCTGCATTCCAACACACCGCCAATTCACCATGTCAGCACAATGGCGGTGGAGAAAGGGCTCATCCCAGTAGTAGAACTTGTTGTCATGCAGAAACTTCCTCTTCTGATGAGATGTCAGATCAGGTGGTAAAACACCTGCAACCAGATAATTCACAAGATCCATATACCATGGATCCACCTCCGCAACTGCTAATAGTTGCTCGTCCGAGAACACCTCAGTAATCCGAACTCGAGGATCATCTCCCTCCATCGGATTCTTGAGCCTAGACAGGTGGTCTGCTACTATATTCTCGCATCCCTTGCAATCTTTTATCTCCATGTCGAACTCCTACAGTTGTAGAATCCATCAAATCAGCCTTGGTTTTGCTTCCTTCTTTACGAACAGATAATGGATGGCAGCATGATGCGTGTACACCATCGTCTTCGCGCCCACAAGATAAGCACGGAACTTATCAAATGCAAACACCACAGCTAGCAGCTCCTTTTCAGTAGTTGTATAGTTGACCTGAGCTTCATCCAAAGTCTTGCTTGCATAATGTATGACTCTAAAGATCTTGTTCCTTGTCTGTCCCAGTGCAGCTCCAACAGCAGCATCGCCGGCATCGCCGGCATCACACATGAGGACGAAGGGCTCTGACCTGTCCGATGAGATGAGAATCGGAGCAATAGTGAGGGCCTGCTTTAGCTTCTCGAAAGCCTGCAAACAATGCTCATCAAGAACAAATTTTGCATCTTTTACCAATTATGAACTCAGGGGCTTAGAAATTTTAGAAAAATCCCTGATAAACCTCCTGTAGAAACCCGCGTGACCCAAGAAGGTCCTCACCGACTTCTCATTAGTGGGGGGTGGCAGCTTTGAGATCGCGACGATCTTTGCACGATCCACCTCCAAACATGCAGCAGAAACCTTATGGCCTAAAACAATGCCTTCTCGTACCATAAAATGGCACTTTTCCCAATTCAAAATAAGGTTAGTTTCTTGATAGCGTTGCAGTACAGTAATCAGGTTTTCCAAGCAGTTATCAAATGAATGACAAAACACAGAAAAATCATCCATGAATACTTCCATAATATTCTCAACAAGTCTACTAAAAATAGACATCATGCATCTTTGAAAAGTAGCAGGAGCATTACATAATCCAAAAGACATCCGTCTGTATGCAAAAATACCATAGGGACAAGTAAAAGCAGATTTGTGTTGGTCTTCAGGGGAAATAGCATTTTGATTATATCCAGAATAGCCATCTAGAAAACAATAAAAACCATACCCAGCCAACCTATCTAGCATTTGATCAATAAAGGGAAGACGAATGTGATCCTTACGAGTAGCACTGTCAAGTGCTCTATAGTTAATACACATCCTCCTTCCGGTGACAGGCCTGTGAGCGATCTCCTGGCCATTCTCGTCCTTTATGACTGTAGTACCTCCCTTTTTGGCCACCACTTGAGTAGGACTCACCCACTCACTATCTGAAATGGCATAGTACATGCCAGCATCCAACAACTTCAGAACTTCCTTTCGCACAACTTCTTGCATGATTAGATTTAACCTTCGCTGCAGCTACACTTTGGGTTTGTATCCATCCTCTAATAAAATCTTGTGCATACAAATAGAAGGGCTAATACCCTTGATGTCAGATAACAACCACCCAATAGCAGATTGGTGATCTCTCAAAACCCTCAGTAATCTATCTAACTGAACAGAAGAAAGGGAGGCATATACAATTATCGGATATGTGTCGTTTTCCCCCAAGTAGGCATACCTCAGATGATCCACTAAAGGCTTTAATTCCAGCACTGGCGGCTCCTTCTTTTCCTCCTGTCTTAGAGCCTTTTTGCAAGCTTCCTCTTCTTCCTCCTCGCTCCTCAACTTCAGAAAGTGGGCACTCTCCACCTTGTTCTTCTCACCTGCACCATCTAATGCTAGAACAAACTCTAGCAGCTCATCACAAGCATCATATAATTCATCACAAGAATAAACAGAATTTTGCAGCCCAAAGTCTAAAGAATCAGAAGAAACAATAGAGGAGTCAGAGGGATACAAAAGCTGGACCATGTCACACTCCTCGAAACGTCCTCCAGAATCATGTCTCTCCATTGCCTTGTAGATGGAAAATGTAATTTTCTCATCATTCACACTCAATGTGAGCTCTCCCTTCTTCACATCAATCAGGGCATCAGCAGTGTGCAAAAATGACCTCCCAAGTATTAGTGGATATTTCTATCCTCCTCCATATCTAGCACCACAAAGTTGGTCGGAAAGATAAACTGGCCAACTTTTACCAACACATCCTCAACTACCCCTTTAGGGTAGTTTACTGATCGATCAGCCATCTGCAGCTTGATGGTGGTGGGCTTGATGTTCCCAATCTGCAGCTTCTTGAAGATGGAAAGGGGCATCAAGTTGATGCTAGCCCCTGAATCACAAAGGACCTTCTCGAAGTTCTGCCCTCCAATAACACAAGTGATGGAGAAGCAACCCAGATCAGCCCTTTTTAGTGGCATCTTTTTTTAGATGATGGCACTGCATTCTTCGAACAAATTAACTGTCTCGAATGCTCCGAAGGGCTTCTTCTGGGTAACCATATCTTTCAGAAATTTCATATATCCAGGGATTTCCTACACAACTTCAATGAGAGGTAGGTTGATGTGGATTTTCTTCATATGCTCCAAAAACCTCTTATACCTCTCCTCCTTTTGCTTTTTAGCGAACCTCTGTGGGAAGGGATAGAGACTGGTCCAGCTGATTTGGTACTGTCTTCAGGACACATACCTTTGCTCTTTTTCACATGTTCTTCTTCAGGAAGAACTTAGCAGGCTGTGCAACTTTAGGTTGCATAGGTATGTCAGCAGGAATAGATGGACCTTCATATGCCTTTCCACTGCGGGTGGTGATGGCATTGCAGTGATCCTTGGGGTTGACTACAGTGTTACTAGGGAACTGTCCAGGAGTATGCTGGTTCCCCACTACCTTGGCAATCTGAGAAATATGAGTGTCCATCTGCTTCATGTGCTTTCCTATCTCCCCCATGTCAGTCTGCAGCTGAGTAATATCTCCCTCCAGTTTGCTTGTCTTGGCATTAGACAAAGAAATAAACTGGGTGAGGAGCTCCCTCATGCTCGGCTCCTTAGGCTCATTGATAACCCCATTGGTTACAGAAAACCCAGGTGGGGGCTGCATTGAATTATTCAGGTAGGAGTAAGAAAAATTTGGATGGTTCCTGTTGTTCGGGTGGTAGGCCATATTCCCCGCTGGATACCACCTGTTGTTGTTGAAGTTCCTCTGATTGGCATAACTAGCATCTTCAATCTGCATTTCAGCCCCCTAATCAAATCCGAAGTGGGGTAAATTATTCTCCAGCTTAGTGAGACAGGTCTCCAGTGATTTTGTAGAAGCAGCTACCTCCTGTCTCATCAATTTGACCTCAACAGCTAAATCCCCAGTATCATCAACTGCTGTTACTCTGCGCTCCATCCTATCTGCAGGCCAATTATATTCACTCTTCGCCATAGTCTCCAGCAATCTCAACCCTTCCTGAGGAGGTCAAGCAGTAAGGGACCCTCCAGCTGAAGCATTCACATGCTTCTGGGTCTCATTGTCAAGCCCCCCATAAAAATAGCAAACTTGCTGCTTCTCAGTAAATCCATGGCAGGGACAAGCGCGCAGTAGATCCTTGTAGCGCTCCCATGCCTCATAAAGAGACTCTCCAAAAAATTTCCTAAATTGGGCAATTTGAGTCTGCAGCCTGATAGTCTTGCTGGGCGGGAAGAACTGCATCAGAAATAGCTTACATAGCTCCTCCCAAGTAGTAATCTCACTGCAATTCAGCGATAGGTACCAAGATAGGGCCCTACACACAGTGTGAAGGAAAACAACCGCAATCTGATGTAATCAACCGGCACCTGGTTCTGCTTGATTGTATCATAAAGTAGCAAAAAGGACTGGATATGTACATGAGGATCTTCAGATGGTAATTCCCCAAACTGGTTCTGCTGAGCAGTATGAATCAGACCAGTCTTCAGCTCAAAATTAGGTGTGTCCACCTTCAGCCCAAAATCAGCATGGCGATGCCTATCAGTCATAGGCTCGTACATCTCATCAATAGGCTCCTGGAGTCTCAGATTCATTCCTGCAACTGCCTCTGCAACTCGGCGATCTGTGCTGCTTGATTGTCAGCCATTGGAAAAGCTAGCTTTCTTCTGGCAGAGTTGCTTCGGCAGGAAGCTTCGATCTCCGGATCTAAAGGCTCAAGTGGTATACCTTTCGATCTAGTTCGCATATACTACCTGAAACGGAACACCAGAAGTGATCAACACAGAAAACAAAAATAAAAATTTGTAAAATAAAATCTAGAGTAGTGGCGCAATATTAGATTTAGTGTCAATTATAAATCTATGTAATCCCCGACAACGGCGCCAAAAACTTGATAGTGTATTTTGCAACACGCTATTCTGCAAGTGTATAGACCACTGCAGAGGGCAAGTAATAATTTATCGAACACAAAGAGAGTTTGTATATCTATCTTAGGAAATATTTGCAAAGATAATTAAAAAGGTAAAGTGAAACGCTGAGTTTAGAAAATATAAAGAGAACAGGATTCGAGGGCAATCCACTATAATAAATAATTATGCAAAAAGTTTATTCAATTCAATTCCAATTTAATTCCTAATTGCATGAAATAATCATGAATATGTTATCAGGCAATTCTCTCGAATTCTAAACCATAACATGGACATAAAACTCCTAATGACTCCTCTCGAACGCGCAAAAGGAATTCTACTCTTGATTAAAACCTCAGATTTTAAAACCCTTCAATAACTCAAATTCCTCTTGGATATTTAATTTATCAAATCTAATTATCCTGCAACTTATTGATGAACCTAGACCTCTCAGTTCAAGAAATATCAATCAAATCGTCATCAATGGTCAATATCAAGCAATTAATTAAAACTCGGGATAATCAGAATGCGAATGGGAAAGGAATATTAAATTAAATAAACATTTACACAAAATTCATCAAGTCTCAAAACCCTAGAATCCACAAAGGACTTAGCCAATCATACTAAGTTCCATGAATACAGAGAAGAAAAGAGACAAAAATAGAGAAAACATGGAAACCAAAAACCAGTAATCTTCAATCCCAAGTCCTCAATCTTCGTTCTTCAAAATTTGCTCCGCTCTAGCTTTCTTCAGAGGTTCGTTGCTCAAAAATAAGGTCAAGGGTCGTTTTTACAACTTGGAAGCCCCTATTTATACCTATCTCTTCCAAACCCAAAAAGATATGGGATTAATACCAATTTTCACCCTCTTTTAAACGATCGGCGACCCATAAAACCCGACTGGCAACCGCCAATTTTGCACTTGGGTCGCCAGTTTTGTGCCGTAGCAAATCTGGGGGAATTACAAAATCGGTGACTGATAAGCTCATTATTTTACTCGCTTATCTATATTATTTTCTACTATTTTATGTAGTTTTATTGAGTTTATATATATATTCTATGCGTGATTCTATATTAGGTGGTATTATGCGCGTCTTGGTGTTTTTGCAGGTTTTAGGCCTAAGTTCACGAGAAAACCGTTCCGAAAGCAGTGACGTGTAAGAGTAGCATTGAAGAGTTCCTCCACACAAGGGATTCGGGCTATTGGCACATGTCAATGGATGAAGCTTTGAGTTAGCTCTCCAACGCAACTGGAATCGGGTCAATTGGAGTTCGGGAGAGGAAGTTATGGCCAAAACCGTAAGACCGCGCAGGAGGGGGCGAGTCAGGACCACATCGATCGACGTGAATCCACATCGATCGATGCCGAAGGGAGAGCCACGTCGATCAACGCCAATCCAAATCAATCAACGCGAGTCTGCTGGCACGGGAAATTGGTGAAAATTGGATTTATTCATATCTTTAGCCCTAGATTTGATATGATACACATCCACCCCTATAAATACCTAGTAAATTCGACTTTTTTAGTATGCATCATCATATTTTTCAGTTTTTTTAGTTTTGAGAGTTGGGAAACACGAAACCATTTTATTTTCTTGTAAGTTCTTTACTTTTATGCAATTTAATATGTTTTCTTTTGGATTTCTATTTGCGATGAGTGGCTAGAAACCCTAGCGGGTTCTAGGGTTTGATATTATTATGGATGCATGTTAGGATTAATTAATTAGGTTCATGATTCCTGTGATTATTTTCTAATTCTAAATTAATTCAAGGACCAAGATGTGACGATTAATTTAGATGTCTAGCTATTGATAAAAGGACCGAGAGATGAATATTGATAGTGAGATAGGGAATGCATGATACACTCTATACTGTCCAATGAGATGTATTAGACTGTAGGGATTGAACTGATTTGCTTATTAGATTGACTAATTTGGTGTTCTTGAGACCGAGCAGAGATAGTCACTAATTAGTAATCTAGGTTATATTTGCCCAACCAAGGAAATATAGCATTATTGCAGTATTCCACCTGTTAATTTAATTGGTTCTACATGTTATCCATAATAAGAATTCTTCCCTAGAATCTGTGTTCCTTTAATTTGATTTCAAAACCTCTTTAATTTTCAAGTATTGTCATCTTTATTTTCCAAATCAAAACCCTGATTTTCTGTTCACTCAAACAATGAATCTTAGGATTATAATTAGTACATAGGATAGTTTCGTTATACAATTCCCCTGGATTCGATAACCTTAGGGTTCTTATAAATTTATTTACCACTATTGCTATAATTAATCTGTAGATTTTACAGTGATCAGTGACCCGAATACAAAATCGGCGGTCGCCGATTTTGTATTCTGGGTCGCCAGTTTTGTCGCGAACGGAATTTGCACATTTTCGCCAATCTTTTCTCACTTCTTCCTTTCCCCGATGCTAGCAAGAATCTATTGGCTTCATGGTACTCAGTCGTATCCTGTAAACGGCTCAATAGTGCGTGAAATCTCCATAAACAACCAAAACCACGCCAAACATAATATTTCTCAAAAGAACATGAATAAGGCATAGAAATATCACTGAACTATTTAATCCAATGCAAATAGTTAGCAGATTCACAGCAGTAAATGCACAAAATGAGTGTTTATCACGCAACAAGATTTATTCCTATCAAATAAAAGAATTAAATCTATGAAATTAAATAGATAATTTCAAAAACTTGAGGAGAGAGAATAGAAAACGATCCTCCATATCTGATCTGTATCCCAGCTCCGATCCGAAAATTTGGTGAAGATTTCCTTCGGATTCCTTGTCGATCGAAAAGCAGAATTTCCTCCTCATATCTCAAATCTAGGTGATCACAGCTCCTAGTTCTTGGTCTGTTATTTGCAACTTATGATCTTGTGGTGTGTAGTGATCTCAGAACTTGAGACCTATTTATAGGAAATTATGATCTCTAGATTGGCCTGAGCTTTCATGGGTCAGACCAGGGACCAGAATGCAAATAGCAAATAAGGCTATCATTTAATTAATTCCCGTATTCAACCAAGATTATAATTAATTAATTAATATTGATTCATGCCACCAGAGAATAAATATTGTCCTACATATTTGCTGCCATTTGGTGGGGAATGGGTTGCATAGGCTCGGTATATCCCCACATTTAATGTTACAGACATTCATTAATTAATTTAGGCTCTGACAAGCCATTTAATTAATTAACATCTTATATTCCTGAGTCAATCCACTCAACCATTTTCACTTATGCTTGAACTTAATCAGCCTGTAGGACTTTAGCATAACGAACCTTTTGAGCTGCTCAGGGAATGTCACCATCCTATATTGGATCACATCAAGCCATCAAGATCTAGATTCCTTTAATGTTAGATAAAGGAATCGATCTTAACTTAGGTCCTATCAATGCGTACCCCCGCACCAGCATACCAAGCAATCCAAGATAAGATGCTTATTACCACATATGTTGCAGCCTATACCGATAGTCTATCATGGGACTGTCTCGGTTGTGATAACCATTTATATCTCGCTAGGTCAGATGATCCATACGATCTTCCGTGATCTACTACACACCGTATGATCTTCCTATCGACGGGATAAGAGTGTTTGCAAAACATGTTTGTTAATTCAAACATGAGATGATCATACAACATTCATGATTCTCAGTATATTAACCACTCAACCTTATACATAATATACCAATCATAATGCTTTTTGCATATAATTCCATCAATCTCCCACTTATACTCAAAGAATTATATAGGTTCTTTTGAGAGTGTAACACGTCTAAACTAATCTGTCTATTACATTAATCATTCCACGTGGCTGGATGTGCCCTCAACCCAAGGTTACGTACATGCATCTCGTAGGCCTTCTGAGGTAGAGCTTTTGTGAATGGATCAGCTAGATTATTCTTTGTATCTATCTTCTCTACCAACACATCACCCTTTGCTACAATTTCTCGTATGATATAGTACTTCCTCTCAATGTGCTTTGTTGCTTTGTGAGTTCGTGGTTCCTTTGAATTAGCCACATCTTCCGAATTATCACAATACACCGTGATAGTCTTGGGTAACTTAGGAATCATGTCTAACTCCAGAAGAAGGATGTTTCAAAACTATACAGCTTCTTTCGAAGCTTCCGAAGCTACCACATATTTTGCTTCTATGGTGGAGTCAGCAATGCACTTCTGTTTTGCACTCCTCTATGATATGGCCCCACCTCCCAATGTAAACACATAGCCAGAGGTGGACTTATTTTCATCTTGGTCTGCCTGGAAATTTGAATCTGTATAACCCACAAGGCACAACTCCTCACACTGATGGACGAGATAATTATCTCTAGAACTTTTCAAGTATTTGAGTATGTGCTTTACTGCGGTCCAATGCGCTTGTCCTGGGTTAGACTGATATCTTGCTACCATGCCTGCGGCGAAGTAGATATCTGGCCTCGTACATAGCATTGCATACATGAGACTCCCCACGACCGATGCATACGGCATGTTGCTCATCTCATCTTTCTCCTTTTGTGTCACCGAACACTGCTCCTTGGAAAGATTTACGTCGTGTCTGAAGGGTAACAGACCTTTCTTTGTAGTTTGCATGCTGAAATGGGCAATCACAGTATCCACATATGAAGCTTGGGACAATGCCAACATCCTTTTCTTGCGCTTCCACAATAGTTTTACTCAAGGTCCTTCAGATGAAACTGCTCAGATAACCACCCCTTTATGCTCGACAATACCTCTACGGTATCGCCAATTAGGAGCATATCATCTACATAAAGTGTAAGGAATACCACGCTTCCGCTGACACATAGATGGTACACGCAACTCATGTTTGAGCACTGTGAAAATCCAAATGATTTAATCACTTCATCAAACGTAGATTCCATGTCCGTGAAGCTTGCTTGAGTTCATACAGAGACTTATTGAGCTTCCAAACCAAATGCTCTACGCCCTTCCGCACATATCCTTCTGGTTGTTGCATATAGATGTCTCGACCTTTGAGGTACCCGTTCAGAAATGCAGTTTTAACATCCATCTGCCAGATCTCTAGGTCCATATGTGCTGTTATGGCTAGGAGTATTCGAATGGACTTAAGCATGGCTACCAGTGAGAAGGTCTCATCATAGTCTACACCTTCTTTCTGACTATAACCCTTCGCCACCAACCTTGCTTCGAAAGCTGTAATTTCACCATTTGCTCCTTTATTTCTTTTGTATACCCATTTGCACCCTATGGCTCGATAGTCATCTGGCAAATTTGTTTTCTGGTATACATCCATAGGCCGTTATGGATTCTATCTCTGAATCCATGGCGATCTGCTATTTGTCTGCATCTTTATCAGATATTGCCTTGTCGCACGTCCATGGGTCGGTATCATCCAGTCCGCTTTCTATGATCAAGTCTGAAGACTCTCCCACGAACATGTACCTTTTTGATTGTCGAACAACCCTCCCACTGCAACGAGGCATCTGAGTCGTGTTAGTAGTTGACACAGTACTCGTTGGTCCCATACCTTGCATTGATGGCAATGTTGGTATTCCCTCACCTATTCCAGGTGGATTTATCAATACACTGGGCTTTCTTGATGGAATCACTTCATTATCTCCAAGCTCGTGGAGAATAATTTCACTCTTGGATCTGTGGTTTATTACATATTCTTCCTCCAAGAATCTCGCGTTGGTACTGACAACCACTTTCTGATTCTCAGGACAATAAAAGTAACCACCTTTCGTTTGCCTGGGATATCCTACAAACAACATCAACTTACATCTACTTTCTAACTTATCAGGTTCCTTTGTCAACACATGTGTTGGACAACCCAAAACCCTCATTCTGGTTAAACTTGGCTTTCGCCCATACCAGAGTTCCAGAGGCATTTTAGGAACTGATTTAGAAAGTACCAGGTTAAGCAAATAGGTCGTTGTTTCCAAAGCATATCCCAAAAATGAAATTGACAAGCTTGCATAACTCATCATGGATCTAACCATTTCCAAAAGAATCCTATTTTTTCATTCCGCTACACCATTTTGTTGAGGGATTCCTGGTGCAGTCCACTGGGATGTAATCCTGTTGTCTGACAGGTACTGCAAGCTTGCATAACTCATCGTTATTGAGGTATTCCCCACCACGATCCGATCGTAGTATCTTGATAGTCTTGCCTAGCTTATTTTCTACTTCTATCCTGCACTCTTTGAATTTCTCAAAACATTCAGACTTGTAGCGAAGAAATAGACGTATTCAAACCTTGAGTAATCGTCAATGAACGTGATGAAGTACTCATAACCTCCCACGAGCTTAGGTGGACATCGGTCCTCATAAGTTAGAGTGGATCAACTCTAACACATCCTCTACTCGAGAATGGCTTGCCTTAAAAGGTTTGGTCGTCATCTTTCCTCCTATGCAGGATTCACAGACTTTATGCGGCACCACTTGGAAAGATTCCAAGAGCCCATCATTCACTAGTCACTTGATCCTCTTGAGATTAATGTGACCTAGTCTCAAGTGCCAGAGATATGTTTGACCCACATTGGAAGAAAACTTTAACTTTAAATGATGATTATTATTATTGGACGAGTTCGCAACATTCACGGAAGATTTATGCATACAAATAATGATATAGAGAGAGAGTCAATCAATTTTCCATGAGAGATAACACCGTTATTCCCAGTGATAGAAACTCCATTATAGAAAATAACTGAAAATCCTTCATTAAATAACTTGAAAACTGAAATTAAGTTCCGCTGAAACACCGACACATATAAAACATCTATCAAAATCAAAGTATTGTTCTCAAAGCATAAAGTAAAATCTCCAATGGTTACTGCTGAGACTCGCTCTTCGCTGCTCATTGAGATGGTAATCTCTTCATGCACCAGCTGCCTTGTCGGCCTGAACCCCTGCAAAGCATAACAAACATGATCAATAGCTCCAGTATCCACTACCCATGAATAGTTTGAAACTGATGCTAAACATGTTTCCGTTATAAACGCACATGACGCACTTTGTCCAGTCTTCCTGACTTGACAATCTTTCTTCCAGTGATCAGCCTTGCCGCATCTGAAACACTTGTCCTTTTTCACAGCTACGCCCGGTGTCCTTTTTGACTTCTTCACAGAAGTTGTACCTTTGACTTTCTTCTTGAACATTCTTTTGCGCATCTTGCCAGCCAGCGCAACTTAACGGTTTCAAGAAGTAGCCAAAGCAATCTTTTCTGGAAGCATCATTGATTCCACTGCCATCAAGTCATTGAGTAGCTCATTAATAGTATACTCCTTCTTGTTCATGATAGCATTCAGTCTGAAGTTCTCAAAGGACTTCAGCAAAGAGTTGAGAATGATATCAACCTGCGCTTCCGCATCGATACCACCTCCGTGCAACGTGAGTTCATCCATAAGATGAGTCATGCTGACCACGTGCTCTCTGACCAAGCTACATCAAACATCTTCTTTCCCGAGATCTCCCTCATGAGATTGTATCTGACAGCTCGGTCCGACTCAACATAGGTCGCTGTTAGGTTGTCCATGATGTCATAAGCATTCTCATATGAAAGATGTTGTTGTGCAAACACCTTAGACATTGTAGTCATCATATAACATTTCACTATATTGTTTGACTTGAGCCACTTGTTATAGTAGTTCTTTTCCTCATCAGTCGATGCATCAGTTGAAATTGTCAGACGAGGCTTATCGAGGACATACTTGTGTTCCTCTGCAACAAGAATGTAATCCAAATTGTGTTTCCATTCTTGAAAGTTATGACCGGTTAGCTGGTTTTGTGCTAAGATATTGATCACATTTGGTAAAGACATGTCTGAAAATAATAAATTAAAGTAGAAATTAAAACATAATCGCAAACAATTGAAACAAATAAATATTAAAACCTTATGATAAAACAATTTTAATGTTTCGTCCAATTTGCCCAAGCATTACTATTGCAAGCCACACATGTGGACGTTTACAACAAAACACTTGACCAGACCGCATCTTTCAATTCCAGTCTTTTAATTCCTAACCATGTCAGGGTTCCTTAGACAAATGGAATTAATATTCGGAGACTATCTAAGACCATATTATCCTACTGAGCAGGGGCATCACAAATGAGTTATACTCTAAACAATATCTAAGCTTGCATACCACCAAAGCCAACCCTCGCATATAATGATCTACTAGGACACACACTGATCATTTATAATAATGTTGTCTCATTTAATTCAATCCCTAGAGAACTTATGAAAGTTCCATACGCAAGCTACACATGTAAACGTTTACGCATGAGCTCTCACTTCTCACTGAATTAAATGTTTGTCTTTAAGAAATCTCATCTATTAGAACTTATAAATAATAAATTATGTAAGCTACACATGTAGACGTTTGCCTAATAAATTACCCATTTCCAATAAGGGATCGCTTTGTGGAGGTCTTATTATTATAAATAAACTGCTTAGTAATTTAAACTTCATAAGGTTCAATTGCACAAACTATTTTATGTAGCCATAAATTATAACATTACTAAAATTCTATCATGTAAAGCTTGAACCCCGAATTTATAGTTATAATTTAATTACATAAAATAAATCACATAAGCATGCTTTTTAAAGTTGTAAATAAAAGCATTAAACGTGCTCCTATTATCTACAAGATGCTTGGATGTTGCACAATTAATTAAAACACGTATATAATGCAAGAACAAATAAAAAATATCCTCGTGGCCTCATGGTACAAATTTTAAAAATAAATCCTATCTATTACACTTTGAAATTTTTTTTTCAGATCTTCGACTGAGCTCCCACTACTTGGACTGAGATCTAATTTTATTTTCTAAATTTGGGCCTCCAAGATTCGATCCGTCACAAAATAGGACAACTGGGTGTGTTAACACATTATGTGCCCGAGCACACATTGCAAGCCCAATAACACGTGAAAACATGGCCCGACGGGCCACCATCGGTGACTCGCCGCTGCCAGAGAAGCCCCCAGAGATGCGTAGCAACCACACGCACCACCGCGCGGGTTGCAGCTCACGCTCCCATCTCCTCCAACCGTTCCCGTCGCCCCCGGCCTACTCCAGTCATCGCCCAATGCCGGCCACCTGCTTCTCTTTCGTCCTTGGCCGCTGCTCGCTGGAGAACCGTGCGCGGGAGGTGCGCCGGTGTGCGTGCAGAGCTGCAAGTGCAAACCCTAGGGTTTGTGCCACGCGCGTCCGTGCCGCCACCCATCGCGACCGCCCTCGTCGCTATCCATCTTCGTCCCGAACTCCACACCTCACCACCATCATTGCCGACCGACGAGCAAGATGAGGGTTGTTGGTATTTGCACAGAATCGCGGTCGACGTGCGCACGCACGAAACCTAGGGTTTCACTATTCTGCGCACGTTGCCCAACATTTTCGACCGCCCCAGACTGCTCTGCTCTCTCTCGGCCCTCGCCGCTGCTGTCGTGCCTGTGCAACGCCACCACAGCCGCTCCTGGGTGTGGGTTGTTGCCTGTTGCGCGTAGCCGTACGGAACCTAAGGTTCCGCTGTGCTGGTTGCTCCACGCCTCGCCGGCTGCTGCATCTGCCACCGGTGTGCCCTCGTGGCTTCACGACCGTTGTGCACGACCCTCGTGCTGGCATCATTGTGCGCCGCCGCGATGCATCGTGCGATTCCTCGTTCTTCGTGTTCTTAGTCTTTATTTTACAGATTTCATTTGAAAAATTGAAAATTACAAGGGAAAAGCATCCTACTACAATTTTTGGAATTTAAATCTAACCACAAATTTATCTCGTGGGTGAAAAATAAATCCATATAAAAGAGCAGATTAACCCGAGAACCATAAGGAACAAAAACCATACAATCCAAAACCATTCATTAATA
Source organism: Plectranthus barbatus (assembly GCA_026898455.1). Taxonomy (NCBI): domain Eukaryota; kingdom Viridiplantae; phylum Streptophyta; class Magnoliopsida; order Lamiales; family Lamiaceae; genus Plectranthus; species Plectranthus barbatus. The sequence continues at coordinate 66,774 of JAPKLW010002318.1, read as the reverse complement.
GCAATTCAATAATAATAATCATGCATAATCTGTTGGGTTTTGTATACAGAAAGAATTTATTACGATGAGTATACATTAAACGATATTTCCTATCTGTTAAACAAACTTACATACGAGTAACAATGGTATTCTCTTATCTCACCGATATAGACGATCATACTGTGTGTTGTAGATCGCAGAAGACAATATGATCACTTGACCTAGTGAGATATAAACATTATCACAGCCGAGACAGCATACGAGGATAAGTCTGTCGGTGTAGGCTGCAGCAAAATCAGAAAGAAGTAATCTGTCTTGATTACTTGATATGTTGGTACGTGTGGTTGCGCATTGAATGGACCACAATGAGATGTGACCATAGTGAGATGTATTCTACAGTCTGACATCAGAGAATACAAGATCTCGATCTTGATTGAGTCCAAACCCTAATGAAGATTCAGGGGTATGCACGGGTTGACTATTACTTTGACTTGCCATGGTAGAGAGCCTGAGTAACGTGCTCATATACCCGCATCTTGGGTAACAACAGTTCGTGTATTACAGCCTGAGACTGGAGTTAGGTTACCATATCCGAGTAATAGGATGGGGACATTCCCTGAGGAGCTCAATAACATTCATCGTGCTAAAGTCCTGCAGGCTGATTAGTTTAAGCACAAGTGATAAGGTTTGAGTGGTACTGCTCAGGAAATAAGAAATTAATTAATTGTGGTAGCTTGTCAGAAGCTCCAATAAATTAATGAATATCCAGTAACCTTAAATATGGGGATTCACAAGTAAATGCAGCCCGTTCTCATAACGTGGTAATAAAGGGGTAAGTCAGTATTAATTCTGTGGTGAAAAAGAATTAATATTAATTAATTAATCGTGTCATGGATTGTGGACATGGGAATTAATAAATTGTTAGGCCCACTTTATTATTTGCAATAGGTCTCAAGTGTGGCCCAATTAAATATGTTGAAAAGAGGCCCAGTAGCCCATTAGGGTTAAAACCCTAGGTCTATAAATAGACAGTCCTCTTTCTCAGTTTGTATCACAATTAAAATCAGTGGAAACCCTAGTTTTAGAGAGAGAGGGGCGGCACCTGTGAGTTTGGGAGATGAAGGATTTCGACTCTTGCCTACACATTCACAGTCCTGTGGAATCCTCACCAGTAGCAGGATTAAACAGCATTGAGATACAAATATGAAGATCTAATCTGAAGAATAGATTCTCTCTCCTTTTCTCTTTTTCTCTTTGATTAATTAAATCTTGAAATTAGTTATGTTGTTAATTTCTTATTCCGCAGATTTAATTAATTCTTGTGGTTGAATCAAGGGATTGGAATTCAAATGCGAAAGATCGGATCTGACACTATGGAGTTAAGGTAAACTTGAATCCACTGCATTAAATTCATAGGAGCATGCTAGGGTTTATCGTTTGTATATTGTTCTCAACATCCATGAACGGTCCGGCTTATTTGGATTTGGTGATTCGGTTCGCCATGAAAATCCCTACATAATCATAGGCAATATTATTTTTTTTCGATAGGGCCAATTAAACCAACCTCGCTCTAATACCAATTGAGGGAATTTTGAATAACGTGAATTTTCTCCTCGTATCTCGGATCTAGTCGATCATAACTCTCAGTTCTTGGTCTGCTGTTTGCAACTTATGATCTTGCGGTGTGTGGTGGTCTGAGAACCTGAGTCCTATTTATAGGAAATTCTTATCTCTAGATGGGTCTGAGCTTTCATGGGCCAGACCAGGGACCAGAATGCAAATAGAAAATAAGGCCTAGCAATTAATTAATTCTCATATTCAACCCAGAATATAATTAATTAATTAATATTAATTCATGCCACCAGAGAATCAATAATGTCCTACCTATTTGCTACCACTTGGTGAGGAATGAGTTGCATAGGCTCGGTATATCCCCACATTTAAGGTTACACACATTCATTAATTAATTTTGGCTTTGACAAGCCATTTAATTATTAATATTTTATAATCCCGAGTCAATCCACTCAACCCTTTTCGCTTATGCTTGAACTTAATCAGCCTACAGGACTTTAGCATAACGAACCGTTTGAGCTGCTCAGGGAATGTCACCATCCTATACTGGATGTGGTTACCTAGCTCTAGTACCAGACAGTCATACTTAAACTGCTGCCACCCAAGATACAGATATGCAAGCTCAACTAGAGCTTTTCACTATATCTCAAAGCGACACACAATTTGTGTATACTTTTGTACCTTCTGTAGGGATTTTCCGTGAAGTGAATCACCAAATCCATATGAACAGGACCAATCATAGATGTTGAATACGATAGGCAATTCATAAACCCTAGCATGCTCCTATGAGTTTAATGCGTGGATTAAAGGGATTACCGTTATTCCGTAGAGTCTGATTTGATCTTTCGCGTTTGAATACCCACTTTAATTCAACCATGCGATTCGATTAAATCTGCGAAAACAGAAATTAGCAAAACCAATTTCTAGATTCAATCGAATAAAATAAAATTAGAAAGTAAGAAATCCTGTTCTCTAGATCAGATCTTCAGATCTGTATCCCAATGCTGTTCAGATCTGCTACTGGTGAGGATTCCACAAACCTGCAAAGCATAGACCGGAGTCGAAATCCTTCTCCTCCCCTTCTACACTGGCGCCGCCCAACACTCTCTCTCCCTAGGGTTTTGACTGATTTGAATTATGATCAAGGTGGCTAGGGTTTCAGAGAGAGAGAGGTCTATTTATAGACCTAGGGTTTTATCCCTAATGGGCTACTAGACCTTTTTTCAGCATATATAATTGGGGCAGACCTGGGACCTAATGCAAATAATAAAGTGGGCCTATGAATTAATTAATTCCCATGTCCACAACACATGACACAATTAATTAATTAATATTAATTCTTTTTCACCACATAATTAATACTAACCTACCCCTTTATTACCACATTGTGAGAACGAGTTGCATTTATCTGAGAATCCCCATATTTAAGGTTACCGGACATTTATTAATTAATCGGAGCTTCTGACAAGCTCTACCTACAATTAATTAATATCAACCTGAGCAGTACCACTCAAACCTTATCACTCGTGCCTGAACTTAATCAGCCTGCAGGACTTTGGCACGATGAATGTTATTGAGCTCCTCAGGGAATGTCCACATCCTATTACCCGGATATGGTTACCTAAGTTCAGTCTCAGGCTGTACTACACGAACTGCTGCTACCCAAGATGCGGATATACGAGCACGTTACTTAGGCTATCCACCATGGCAAATCAAAGCAACAGTCAACTCGTGCATACCCCTGAATATTCATTAGGGTTTGGACTCAATCAAGAACGAGATCTTGTATTCGCTGATGTCAGACAGACAAATACATCTCAATGTGGTCCTATCAATACGTCACCCTTGCGTACCAGCATATCAAGTAACCAAGACAGATTACTTCTTCCGACTATGTTGCAACCATCCGGACAGACGTATCCTCAATGTTGTCTCGGCTGTGATAATATTTATGTCTCACTAGGTCAAGTGATCATACTGTCTTCTGCGATCTACAACACGCCGTATGATCGTCCCTATTGGTGAGACAAGAGGATACCATTGTTACGTGCATCTAAGTTTGTTTAATAGATAGGAGAAAAGTCAATTGTATACTCTTTGTAATAAATGCTTTCTGTATACAAAACCCAACACCTTCATCTAGGTTTAAGATCTCATCAAGCCATCAAAATCTAGATTCCTTTAATGTTAGATAAAGGAATCGATCTTAACTTAGGTTCTATCAATGTGTACCCCCGCACCAGCATACCAAGCATTCCAAGATAAGATGCTTATTATTGCGTATGTTGCAGCCTATACCGACAGTCTATCCTAGGACTGTCTCAGTTGTGATAACCATTTATATCTCACTAGGTCAGACGATCCATACGATCTTCCATGATCTACAACACACCGTATGATCTCTCTATCGACGAGATAAGAGAATAAGAGTGTGCGCGAAACATGTTTGTTAATTCAGACAGGAGATGATCATACAACATTCATGATTCCTAGTATATTAACCAATCAACATTGTACATAATATACCAACCATAATGCTTTCAGTTTATAATTCCATCATATTGAAGGTTTCAAATAAGTACGAAAATTTAAGTGCATAAATTTAAATAAAAAGGGTAAATGAATCAGGATATTTTATAGTGGTTCGGAACCTTAAAACCTACGCCCACTCTTTCGAACTTAATCAGGAATCCACTAAGTATTAGAGTACAAGCTTTCTCATTATCGATACTAGCCCGTCGGAAACCTCCGCCCTTCGGCCTGCTAGGTCTCTCGCCCTGAAACTTGATATGCTCCTTCTTCAGAACGGAAGTGAGGATGCACCCTGCAACCTTCAATCTGGATGGTTGGATGTTTACGGTTCTTCCCAGAACTTTGGTTGGTTGGCAAAGCCTGTCGAAATCAGTATTCCAGAGTAGAATATTGATTGTTGTGTTTATTACTTGAAAAGTAATAAATACCAAGAATTAGCTTAAGCTTGGAAAGCTTGAGCCTCGTGCACTTAGACAGATGCATATAATGATTAGCTTGAGCAAAGATGCTAAGCCTCGTGTTCACACACGAAAATTTAGAGACTTTTTGAGATTGCATTGTAACAGAGTTTCGGCTAAGCTTTTCGAGAGTTTCAGATATTTGTTTCTATCGAAGTGTCCTCCTATTTATAGGCAGAAGCCTCGATAATTTAAATTTATCTCCGTTAGAGACAAAAATTCATCCGTTAGAGACAAAGATTGTCGTTCAATCATAGCCATTCTTGAGTCTGTTCTACTCTGCTTTTGACTTTTGACAGTGTACTTCTCACTTGCTCTTTGTCACACTCAGTTTCAGTCGGAGGAATCTTAAGTTTAAGTTCCTCGTATTGATTTGTTGATCGACACTAAAAGGAATCTTCGATATGATTTTGAGCTCAACTCGGATTCCTTTTGTCTTCTTAAGTTTCACGTGCTCTTCAACTTCTGAAACAGAAAACTGAAATTCCCAAATTTTAAGTTCTAAGTTTCGGCTTCTCTTCAGTGAAGACTCAGTTTCCAGAAACTGAGTTTCAGGACATTTTAAGTTTCCAGTTCCTTAGCATCTTAACTTTAATTTCTGGAACTTGACTTCAACATTTCGAGCTCTTTTCAAGTTTCAAGTTCTGAAACTTGATTCTTGTCTGGCTTCAGAAATTAAATTTTTTGTCGGCTCGATCTTCAGCTTCTGGTTTCTAGTTTCTATTACAATTTGAAAAATCCTATACAAGGATTACATGTAAAAACACACTACAAACTCAAAGCTTAAGTAAATTTTTACACACCAAAACATCAAAATTAGGGGTAAACTGAAACTCAGTTTACAACACATATTATATTATTATTTAAAAACTGTAAACTTAAAAAAAATTTATTTTTACTTAATATCAAATATGCGCGATTTAAATTTTTTTAATATAAATAATCTGACGGTGTAATTTTAGTTATTCTAATAGATAAATTTGTAGTGCAAAGTTGAATTAATAGCTGAGCCAGAAATTAAAAGGCCCATAAAATAAAGCCCACAAGAAATAAAGAGGGAAGAACCTCACCTCCATCTCTAAACCCTTGCAGCATAGCCTCTTTTTTTCTCATTCCTTTCTTCCTTCACAGTCTCACACCTCCATCTCTCCTACACGATGAAGAAGCAAAACGACTCGGCCAAGCTCAAGAACAAAAGGGGACGAAAAAACGCGCAAGAACTGAAGGCGAAAAACGTGGAAGAAATTTCCAAGAGGATTGAAGAAGCCGAGGCTGCAACGGATAGTTCCGAGGATTCGCCGTTTGTCTCGGAATCCGAATACAGTGACGACGATGAAGTACTGTCCCCTTCTCCATTGGTTTCTTATCCATTTTAAATTTTCATCGACTTTAGCCGTGGAATTGTAGGACCGTAGTGTTTTTGTATCCTTTAATAGCAGCAGTGTGGGTTCAAATTTTGTTGCAGCAATTTTTTTTGGACTTGTAACGAGCCTGTGTTAGATATTGGCTTGTAGGTTCTTGTTGACATATGGTCTTTCTGTTGAGTTACTGAGCTTCGGTATTGCGTTTTCCTAGGATTTAGTTTTTGGAATATGGAATTCGTTAGTTTAACTTGAACATGGAATTGAGTTCATTAATTTTATGTGGTCTTTTTTATTTTTGGTAGAGTCTGACTGAGGATGATGACTCAATTTCTGAATCTGGATCCGAAGAAAAAGAACTCTCTGGAGATGAGGTACGTTGTTTTTGCCTAATTGGGTTTTCTAATTTCTTTTTGGGTCATTATTGTGCTTGTTCTTAAATTCTTGGAGTTGATACTTGAATTTTGATTGTGAAGATACTATTGCAGCTTTGTAAACGTTATCGAGAAAATGCTGCTGCTGAACAGTTTCAAGTGTTTAACCCCTTTAATTGGCTCACTTTCATGCAATTTTTATTTGTTAAAAAACTCCTTGTTAAGTAACCCTTTTGGATTGGAAGAACAGTTACTGCACGTGTGAACAAATTTGAGCATGCCTGCTTGAGCTCAGATAAACCTCTGTCCATACTCCATATTAAGTTCAGTCTTTATATCCTATACAATGTTTTATGTTTCCTATGTTATGCAAGTAGACCTACAGCATGCTGAGTGCTTCTGGGTACTGACATGGGAGAGCCATTGTCTCCAAGAGATCCCTGAAGACTCATTTATTTTACAAAAAAGAGATAGATTGCTGATTAGGAAAAACAATAGTCTTTGTTTATCCTCCTCTTTGTTTCCCTTCACCCTTCATACCACTTACTCGGCCTTTGTAGAATTTTGCTCTCTTTTGTTTCCACATTCTTTTGTAGCAACTGTCAATCCCTCCCTTCGTGCTCTTTTTTGAACTTCTTACAGGCTCAATTATATTATGCTTCCTTGTCAGGCATGACGCCTGTAACTTGCTAGTTGACATGGATGAATCCTTCAGGGAACAATTGTTTTGTGGTAGTTACTTTGTGAAAAAACTGTTATCATAAGTTGCATGAATAGTTTATTTCATGGCTATCAATTATGCTGCATAGGGATGACATTCTTTTGTGTGATGACATTTTATGTATTCTTTAATCTTTCCCTTTAGTTTCATTGGTTGCCGCTTCATAAGCTTATATATAAATACATGCTATATTGCTCTGCAGGATATAGTTCAATCCAGTGATGAAGATGATGATGATAATCCAGTTGGCTCTAGTGATGATAAAGAACTTGATAAAGATAATGACAATAGCAGTGTCAGAAAACTTGATGACCATGATAATCATAGTGTTGAAGACAACCTTGGCGAGAGTGATGACTCAGGTGGAGTAGTTGAGGAGAGTGACTCATCTGAAGATGAGGTATATTTTGTGTTTTCTGTATTTTATTACTACAATTACGTTTTCTATCTTCCAAATTCCCTACTACCCTGAAAACCAAAAGAATAAATGAATAACTATTCTGCCCTAGAGTAGAGATAGGGGAAAAAATTTGCAACATCTTTTTTAAAGGTGAAAGGGTATTAGTTTCATAGTTTGGGTTACCAATTTTAAGAAGTTCTTCCATGTTTCTGCTTTTCCAAATAATCTATATGTAGTCTGCTTTCTTGATGTTTATCTGTTATTTAACTTGCTTGATTTTTGTGCAATTTAGTACAGATGGTTTATCGATGAAAACATCGGCTGAGAGAAACATGTGATTTGTTTATTAAACTGCCGTGTTTATCAATTTTGATTGTTCAAACGTGTTTGATATTCTCTTCTGGGTTCAAAATCAGGTTTCACCTCGCAACACTATTGGAAATGTTCCTTTGAAGTGGTATGAGGATGAGGAACATATCGGATATGATTTATCGGGAAAGAAGATCAAGAAGAAAGAGAAAAAGAGCAAGTTAGATTCTTTTCTTGCAAGGACTGATGACTCAAAGAGTTGGTGAGTTTCTAACTTATAGCGGTATCTGTTGAAATTCACATACCAAATTTATGTATTCTTATTATGATGCTCTGTGTTGATGAGTTCATGTTGTGCATGGTTTTCAGGCGTAAAATAGTGGATGAGTACAATGATGAGGAAGTGGAGTTGACAAAAGAAGAAATTAACGTCATCCGAAGGATGGTTGAATCGAAGGCACCTCATGCTGATTTCGATCCCTATCCTGTACGTAATCAAATTTCGCTTATTTTGTACTTTTGCATTTGCTGATCACACTTATGTGGATTTTGCACCCTGTTAAATTTGATTGATGAACTTAATATTCTTTTTGTTGCCATGCAGTCTTATCTTGATTGGTTCAAATATGATGGTGCCATTCATCCACTTTCTAATGCACCCGAACCAAAGAGACGGTTCATTCCTTCTAAGGGGGATGCTAAATTGGTATGTTGTGTATTTGTTACTTTTACTTCGTATGTGATTTGATATCATATGTTGTAACAATGTTATATTGTATGCTGAAAGTTTATGGGAGTACCTTTTCTTTTTCCTCTTTATCTTTTAACTTTATGGTTCACCTCATGTTAAGAATAAATAACCCTGGTTAATTTAATCTTATGCTCAATGTTCACCTTAAAGCAAGCAAAATAGGAGAAATCTCTAAGGAGGTTTAACTTTTCGGTCTTATTCATATTGCTTTACTGATAGGGTCTGGGAGAAGAAAACTTGATAAATATTCGAATGTGATCTCCCGGTAAGATGGAAAACATGATACTTGTTTCGTCTGGTTTCGGGAGAAAGATTTTGTAGGTTTTCACCTAGAAAACAAATTCAAACATAAGTTTTGTAGTTCCCAGGAGTAGGGCTTGCGAAGGTATTTGGTGACTTTACTTTTCTGATCTTCTGGAGATTTATTTCCTTTCGATTAGCTTATTATCTTGTCTTCCTTGGTCATGATTGACTTTGGTAAATCATTGTTTATGGTTGATTTGGGTGAAAAGATTTGGTTGTTTATGGTTGTTATGAACTGCACTCAAAAACTTTTTTGATTCTATATGTATATTTTTCAAAATTACAGATTGTCAAATTAGTCCGGGCCATCAGGAGTGGGGCGATTAAGCTTGGTGACAAACCAAAGGAGGAGCCTAAATTTTATGCCTTGTGGGACGAACCCAGTGCTGCAGATAGACAAGGATTAGCGTATATTCCTGCACCAAAGCCTAAGCTACCAGGTGAGTTAGCATCTGAATTTGAAAGGATTGAATAATTATTAGTTCACCAGTATACATTCAGTTAACTATCTGTATCTTCTCATAACGTCGATGATTGTTTTGTTCTTCTGATGAGTAAACTCAGGTCATGAGGAGTCCTACAATCCTTCTCTAGAATACATCCCAACTCAGGAAGAAATAAATTCTTACCAGCTCATGTTTGAGGAGGACAGACCTAAATTTATACCTAAACAGTAATTAGTTTTATTTTGTTCTATTTTTCAAGGTGATCTTTGCATTTTTCAGTTTCTTTGTGATAGTATTTGAAGTTTATTTCCTTTAAATCTAGATTCACTTCCTTGAGAAGTGTTCCTGCGTATGAGAAAGCTGTCCAAGAAACATTTGATCGATGCTTGGATCTCTATTTATGTCCAAGAGCTCACAAAAAACGTGTATGTATGCAGAATATTTTTCCTAGATGCTCAACAGAATTCTGAATTTATTCTGGAAATTTGTATTTGAAGCTAAATATGAAGACTAATTGAATATTTTTTCCTTCTCAACTTTCCAGATTAATATTGATCCCGAGTCTTTAAAACCCAAATTGCCAAGTCGTAGAGATCTGAAACCGTATCCAACAACTTGTTATCTCGAGTACAAAGGTCACAAGGGTCCAGTGATGACCATTTCTGCGGAGTCCACAGGGCAATGGATTGCTTCTGGTTTGATACCTAATGCACCTCTGGTCTGACAGTTATTATTTTGAACCGGGCTTTAATTATATTATTTCCTGTCATGAATAAGGTTCGAAGGATGGAACTGTTCGTATTTGGGAAGTTGAAACAGGACGATGTCTTCAGATATGGGATATAGGTGAAGCTATTCAGGAAGTTGCATGGAATCCTGTCCCTGAACTTCCTATGTTGGCTGTAGCAGCGTAAGAAACATCCCAGAGCCTTAATTTTTTCCATCGGGAATGGTTATATGATATCAATAATTTCCACTGAATTTTTTCAGGGGCCATGATGTGTTCATTCTGAACACTAGGTGTGGAAGTGATGAACAACAAAGAAAGATCGAAGAGCTTCTTCGTGTTGAACCGCAAACCGGTGCTGATGATTCTGGTAAGTATTTTGCAAAAACTGATTGCATTTCATGTTCCTATCTTTTGTCACCCACTAAGAACTTTATCTTCAGATTCAAATGCATCTATAGTCAACTGGAGTCAGGATGATACACATGGAGGAATCAGACTGAAGCATTTTAAGGTGACATTTGTTGTAATGTTTTTTGCATCGCCACTTAGAGCTATCTCATGGATTTTAAGCTGCTTTACAATCTGTGCTTTCGAAAGAGATAATGATTTAGTGCTGTTGAATTGCAGACTGTTACTAAAGTGGAATGGCATCGTAGAGGAGATTATTTTTCAACACTCATGCCTTCTGATATCCTTTTACTGGGCATATATGCAGTCTTTGCACTAATATTTTTTTTTGCTTTCCAAAATTAGGAAGTCCTCGCATATTGGAAGAATTTAAACTTCGACAGTAGTTTTATGCGTTAAAATGCATAAAAATGTGGTTTGTTGATCCATACATAATATGCTCGATACATCCTAGAAGAGTGTTTGTACTCACTTTTACTGGAGATGACTTGTTTTCACTGTTGTGGACATATGCTTGCTCAGCTTGTCGTTCCTTAACTTAGACATACGTGACTCAAAATCAGTGTTAATTCACCAACTCTCCAAAAGACTCACGCAACGGGTTCCATTCAAGATAAAAGGAAGTCCTGTTTCAACTGCTTTTCATCCTACTCGTTCCATATTCTTTACTGCAACAAAAAAGGTTGTCTGCGTCTATGATTTTTTGAAGGAAAAGCTTATTAAAAAACTTGAGTCTGGAGTCCGTGAAATATCTTCCCTAGCTATCCACCCTAATGGTATGTGTCTCTCCCTCTCTCACACACACAAATGCCGAAAAGCATGCATGATAAATATTTATTGGTTCCTATGCAGGTGATAATGCCATTGTTGGAAGCAGAGATGGAAAATTATGTTGGTTCGACATGGACCTTTCGTCTCGACCTTACAAAGTCCTTAGGTATGACAATGCAGTCAATAATAACCACCATGACAGGCATCCATGTTATTTCAACATTATGGGGATTAATTCACTTAATATCTATGCTATTCTCATTCGAGACTCCTTCGTATGTATTCCTTATGTTTACCTGCACCAAACTGCTCCTGCAGCCTGGTTTTTGATGATTAATCTGTCATATATTAAAAGCTTGAATGATTTTAAGTATCAAGAAAGTGTTTGCCTCTAATTCCGAATTTGCAGGTGTCATCCAAAGGATATCACAAGTGTTGCCTACCATCGGTCGTATCCTCTATTCGCCTCATGCTCGGATGATTGCACAGCATACATTTTTCACGGGATGGTGTATTCTGATCTGAATCAAAACCCACTGATAGTTCCCCTTGAGATCCTTCGAGGTCATTCCAGTTTCGATGGAAGAGGTAAGCTTGTGTCTTTCCTCATCCTCTGTACAATACATGTCGCGTGTATATTTTAGGGTTGTCATCGTCTTGTGTGCATTTTGCAGGAGTCATGGATTGTAAGTTCCATCCGAGACAACCTTGGCTGTTCACCGCCGGTGCAGATTCCTTGATCAAACTCTACTGTCATTAGCTGCTTCACACTAGGGGAGATGATACACAAACTAAAAAAGTGAGCAATTCAATTTTTTCAAGTGTCTGTATTTCCGACCAATTTTGATCAATACTAGGGCCTGCTTCTTGCATAAGTTGTGTAGGAATCTGAGATTTTGACATGTAAATTAAGTTGCTAATTAATTCTCCTTTTTATCTATTTTTGTGTTAGGAATTTCAATATTTCATTTTTCCATCCATCACATATGTTGGGATTAGTCTTTTAGCTATGTTACTTTGATTTATCCAATCCAAACCATAAATTTTATGGAGTACTATCAATTCAGGATTTGAAAGATTTTAAAAAATTTTAATTCAGGATTCGAAAGATCACATGATTCTTAATTTAAGGTTTTAATATCATGTCATGGATTGATAATGGTATAATTTTATTGAAAAATCATCTTTTAATTTTTAAATTAATAATTAAAATATTTTTTGAATCTGATAATTCTCCTAAATTTAATCAATCCATCTTGCAGAATGTCAAACCCAATCTAAATCATAAATCATGGGTTTGCAAGGAAATAATCACCTTTTGCTATGACAATACTAAGGGGCGTTTGGTTTAACTGTCGGGAATTACTATGGGTATGAGTTTGATAGTAGAGGGAATGAGTATGGGTTTGATTTTTGGGAATCATTCTCAATTTTGATGTTTGGTTTACTAGATGGGTTTTGGAATCATTTTTAATTCTAATGATTTATTTTTCAAGTTTATAGGTTTATAAAATAATTAAATTGTTATACAAATAATAATTAATTTAATAATAAAATAATAAAATAAAATTATATTAAAATAAATAAATAATCTATTTATCTTCTTATTTGTTTTATAAAATATAAAATTAAGATACACAATAAATGATTGATTTTATAATAATAATATTATTATAATATATTAAAAAGAATAATATATAATTATAATAACATATAATATTATAAATAATATAATTATAAAAAATATTATAAAAAAGAAAAAGTAAATAAATAAGAAAATAATAAATAAGATGAATTAAAAAAATAAGAAATAAATAATTAATTTAATAATTAAAAATTAAGAAAATATAATCATATTAAAATAAATAAATAATATATTTATATTCTTATTTATTTTATAAAATATAAAATTAAGATAAAAATAAATGATTAATATAATAATGTTATTATTTTAATATATTAAAAAGAATAATATATAATTATAATAACATATAATATTTTTATATTATTATTTATTTTATAAAATATAAAAATAAGATAAAAATAAATGATTAATATAATAATAATATTATTTTAATATAATATTACAAAATAATATAATTATCAAAATATTTTAGAGTAATATTATAAAAATAAATAAATAAGAAAATAATTATAAAATAGTACGAAATAAATAATTTTGGTAATAAGATATAAGAATGAAAATGAAAACCCACCATTTTGGAGGGTTTTAGTGATTCCCAATTATTTGGGTATCATTCTCATTTTTTCATTCCCATATCCTTTAACCAAACAGTGGGTTTCAGAATCATTACATTCCCTCATTCCGAAACCCACCAACCAAACACCCCTAAATATTTGTGTTTGAGTTAGTGGGACGTGGATATATGTTTAAAAAATAAACACCTTATCCAAAGAGGTTTGTTACGTATGTATCACATTAACTAGGTGAGTTGAACCATGTCCTTTTCCGAGTTTGCCCGAATTTGTTTTTTATTAGCGTAGGATCGAAACTCTAACACTAATATACTATTAGTTAAACAAGTTTGCAAAATTTTATTTTTTTGGCATTTCACGAAAAACTTTATATTGATAAAGTTACATTGATTCTTATATCTAAATAAATGCTTCTCTTTCCAATATAGAATATGGGTTTGTCTCCTTATGTCATAAAAGTCATAACTAATTAATAATAAACTAAATATTTTAACCGATGAGAAAGATTTGCTCAATTTTGTTTTTAATGGAAATGCATAAGAGCATGAGAAAATGTGCAGAAAAATGAAATAAATGCAGCTTCCAAGAAAACAACAAAGTTTGGGCTTCAGCGCTCTCAAGGCTCGGAGCCATTTAATTGATATTAAAATCAACTGAAAAAACTATTAGCATAATAATTACATAAAAAAATAAGATTAAACTCTTTTAAACAACTGTGGAAAGCTGTGAAACGGCACCGTTTGTGCTCCACGGCATAAATCTCAACACATTTAATCGACATTCATGATTTTCAATATAATCAACTATTACTCTTTGTAGGGGTGGCAATTGGATCGATTTCCTATTGGCAGGTCGGGTTGAGAATCTAATATTAACACGCTATATGTCAATCCTAACCCGACCTTTTTATTTTTTCAGGTCAGAAAAATCAACCCGAACCCGACCTGTTCATTTTTAGGTCGACCCAAAATGACCCAATTGACCCATTTAATTATGTTAAAAATTAAAATTATTTTTTATTTATTATATTATAAAATATATATACAATAAACAATAATAAAAATATAAAAAACATATTTCTCACTTTTTTTAAAAAATATTATATCTCATTAATTTATTATATTTATTATTATTTTTAAATAATACAAATATAATACTTCCTCCGTCCCGGCTGAATTGTCCTGAGTTGACCAGACATAATAACCAAGGAGTGTGAGTGTAAAGTAAGTTGAGTGGAATTAATATTTTATTGTTGAGTGTGAAAAAGTTGCTTTTTTAAGTAATGGGACAATTGAGGTGGGAAGGACGAAAAAGGAAAGTGAGACAATTGAGGTGGGATAGAGGGAGTACTATTATAGGATAATACTTCAATCAAATTTCATAGACTTTGAGTTTTATATATATTTTTTGTTTTTATTGAATGTATATATAGTTTAGAAAATAATTTATATTATATATAATATAAATAAATAAAAATAAAATATATTTCATAAGAATCGTTAAAAATGTTAAGATATATAACTTTGTTAATTTTATCTTAATATATTATAAAATAAAACATCATTTATTTAATTCGAGTTGTAAATTATCGCCTCACATCATTTATTTCGTTTTACTTGATATGTTTTTATGTTATAGCATATACAAATATTGTAATAAACAATAATCACAATTTCAACAAAATTATATTTGTATTTTTCAATAAAATATTATGTTTTAACTATTTTTATTTTTTTAAACAATACACGTATAATACTAAAAAATGATACAAATATAATTTTTTTGATAAACTCTAATTTTTATAAGCCTTTTATTTTAGTCTTAATATTTAAAAATGCCCAAATTTTTAAAACATATCAAGG
>JAPKLW010002318.1:18568-37026 GCA_026898455.1 Plectranthus barbatus | reverse complement strand
ATCATTTGCTGACAATAAGTGGAAGAATGTCTGTGTTTTACAAAGTTATGCTATTTTATCAATCTAACACAGAGTTTTTCCAACTAGGTTCTAGCAAAAAAAATTGAAATCAAATTCAAATCAAATTCCCCCTCAACGGGTGCTGGGGAATATTTCTCGATTAAATATTAGTGAATGTTGCACAAAGGTAATATGCTAGGAATTCTAGCACCCATAAAATCAGCAAGCATTCATCAATCAAAATATAATCTCCATATCCACATGCAAATTTGTTGAATACACCAGGAGTGTAAATCAACTAGGGCACACCAATAAAAATCAGAGGTGGACAAAGAGAATTTGTCTAAGTCTGATCCAATTTTATAAATGATATAGCAGTTTCAAGTACAAATTGGATTCAGAAAGTAAAAGAAATTTGACCTTATCGTCTATGAGTCGGGTGCTGGCTTGTCGGCTTGCTTGTTCGCTGGAATGGATGAGTTGCCCTTCTGGATATCAGCAAGTCTCTCCATGGTGAACTTCATGAAATTCTCAAGAAGATTGGCTCCTGTTTCTCTTTCAGCAGCCTCACGCTCCAGTTGTTAAGCCAGCTTCTCCTGCTCCATTGTAATCTTCTGCATTTGAAGTTCATGCTCCTTTCTTTGAAGTTCTAATTTTGCTTCTTGCTCTTTCCTTCTTGACTCCTCCTTCGCTTCTTCTTCTTTCCTCCTTAACTCCTCTTTTCTTGCGGCTAACTCCTCATCATCTTTTCTTCTTCTCTCCTGGTCAGCCTTTCTTCTTTCTTCCCCTTCTTTGATTGCAACCAAAAAGTTGGTACCATAAGCCACCGTAGTTTTGGTTAAGGTCGTCTTAGTTTCGGCTAAATCCTTTTGAACAACCTCCAGGCTTGTCTTAGTCTCGGAGACGGCCAACTTGGTTTCAGCGACCTTTGATCGTACATGAGAGACATCTCCCCGTACTTCATCAATTTCCCTTCTCAAGTGAGTGGTTGCTTCTGCTACTCTTCCATCAATGGCTACTTGCAAATAAGAGTTAAAGGTGACAGCCATATCGGCATTCATTGGAAAAGGTATCTGCAGAGAAGTTATTGGAGTGGCATTGAAGGAAGTAGTCGTGATGAGTTCTCGACTTGTTGGAATATATGATTGCTGTACTTGAATAGCAATCGTATCAACATGTGCTTGATAACAAGCTTCCTCATGTACTATTCGACGAGCAGCCTCCAGAATTTGTGCGGTCTCTTGGGCAATTCGGGCCTCGGCTTCCTGAGCTTCCTGAATTATTTCCTGAATATCAATGTTCAGGAATTTGGCCAACTGTATATCTTTGTAATCAAATTCCAGAGCAGCACGCTCAGTGGCCTGTGCCGCTGTTCGTGCCTTGAGTATCTCTGCTTGTTGAATTTCATATTCCATCTGTCGTTTCCTGTAAGCAACAACAGTTTTTGCCTGACGCTTGGACAATTTAACTCTGGCATCAGAGTAACCATCGGGTACGAAGGTGGATTTGGGTAAACCAGCAGTCTTTGTGAGAGAACAGTGTTCTCTGATGGCTTGAAGTCTGCACATCACTTGCTTATCTGAGAACTGTTTCATCCCCGGAACTTGATCAATCCAATCAAAACACCAACGTTCCTCACGCCTCCAGAAGTTTAATCCCTTGGCTGCAAAAACCAATGCTTTTTCTTCAAAACAGAGTTGATGCATAATGTAATCACACTTCTTCCATCGGTGAAACTCTTCTGCTAACAAGCGTCCTTCTGTAGTTGATTCGTCCAACTCACTGTGGAATAAGTCTGCAATGGCTCTTTCTGTTTCGGATTGTACAAACAATTCTATTTCCTCAGCCATAGGTGTTAGGTCAGAATTGGGCAATTCTTCAGGATAGACCTTTGCACACCATTGGCCAATTCTTCTAAGTCGATAGCGAAGGCCTGGTAATCCATTGAGGGGTACTCGAAGAAGAGCATCTGATCCAGAAGATTCTTTCCTCAGGGATTTGGCATTGTATATTTCCGCAGATTCTCCATCAGAATCAGATTCAGATATACAGGATGATTCAGGTTCAGTGAGGAGAGAATCATTCGTTGCGACGAGCAATAATTGTTGGAGTGTCTCAGCACTTGGTTGCTCCTATAACGGATTATCACTTGAGAGGGCTGTAGCAAATGGATCATCCAAATGTGTTTCCCCCGGATGATCTGTTGGAGCGCCCTGCACTTGTTTGTCAGCACTTTGAGCTCCACTCGATCCTGCTCCGTCTGTTTTGCTATATGATGGAATGAAACTTTCAGGATCTCCTCCAACCCTTATCTTATCGGATGAAGGATTGAAAGTGGGTTCCGCGTCTGATTGAGCTGTCATCTTTCCTTTCTTCGCAGCCTCCTCTGCTAATCGATGAAGATCATCAGCAGGATTTTCATTTACATCTTTCAATGTTAAACCTGCTGACGGTTCTGTAGTTTCCTCATCTTCTGCTGTGATGGTATCTCCATATGGAGAATCCTCTGCGGCCTTTGATTGTTCCACTTGTGCTGCTAACATTTCATCCACTCGACTAGCCTTTTCGGATCTGCTAGTCTCAACCGCTCTGCTAGCCTCATCTGCTCTGCTAGCTTCTTCTGATCTGCTAGCCGCTTCTGCTCTGGTAGCCGCTTCTGCTCTGGTAGCCGCTTCTGCTGGCTTTTCAGCAGCGTTTACTTCTTCAGCAGAATCTACTGACAATTTTCTAGATTTCTTTCTACTCACATGTTCTTCATGTGCTCGTTTTACTTTCTCAAATTCCTGATCACAAGCATCAAATATCATTTGTTGTCTTAACTTCTTGAACCGTTTCTTCTCAAGCTCCTTTCGTTGAGCTTTTCTCTTTTTCTTAGTAGCTTTGATTTCTTTCAAACGTTCCTTTTCTGCCCTATCTTCAGCAGACTTCTTTTTCTTCTCAGGAACCTCGGATTCCTCCTTATCAGATGCTAGGACCAATTTCCTTCTTGTCTTCTTCCTAGCTTGCTTCTCAGGGGAAGTGATATTTGACCGCTTCTTTGACGTAATGGGTAAGGCTATTGCCCCAAGAACTAAAGGAAGTTGTTCGGCTTCTTTTTCAGTCATGATTTCATTAAGCTGCTCCACAGGAAGACTTCCTAACTTCTCGATATCTTCAAGATTCTTAAAACAGTGTTCTGTTTCAGCATTTGTTCTCAGCACTGCTATTTCGTCTTCTGTCATTGGAATGGAGGGTTGGAGACTCTGAACTGCTAGACTTGCTTCATCAGGTTCCTCAGGAGAGGTTGGTTTATCCGTGTCCACATTGGATTTCCCTTTCAGCTTTCGAGGGTTTCTAGCATTGACCGGCTTAGGCTCTTTTCTGGTTACTGGAATGTAGTCCGTGGAAAGAGGTGCTATACCACGATCTACTCCTGTGTTAGTGAACAACATCTCCAAGAATTTACTAATCTTTAACCAAAAGTTCACATTCGAAGAGAATGTTCCATCTATCTCCATATGTACATTCTTCTTGGCATGCTCTGCCCACCACTCGAATATGAATTCAGCCCAATTTCCCTTAATGTTGTCTGTCAATGCCATCATCACGACATATTTCTTAACTGATAGCTCCGAGTAAGAACCAGCATCGCACTGGAGCATCTTTATCACTATCTCTGCAAGAAGTTTGTACTCCTCTGACAGAGTGTTGATTGGAGTGGCAACCTTAAACGTACTTGCTTGCCCTTTCTCTCCTGACTTTTTCCAAAGATTCCAACATTTTTCCATTGCAGCAACCTCATTCACCTTATATTGAGAAATCTTGGCTCCATAATTTCTAAGTCCAAAAGTTCTGGCCAACAATTCAGCGTTTACTTCTACAATGTTCCCATACACACAGGTTTTAAATGATTTCTGATCATCACTCATGACAGCCCTAGCATAGAATTCAGAAACCATATGCGGATGAAATTGATCAGGTTCAGCAGAGAGGTACTTTACTAGTAACTCGGAATCAAGAATATCCAGGATCCATTTGGGAAAGTGCTTGATGGCGAGGGGCATGTATAGGATTCTATCTTTCATGATCTGTGCCAACCGTCTTTGCTCTGCCGAGTGATTGGATAATTTCTTCCGTCTGGCCATAGTCACTAATGTGCCGTGGGGAATGGAATCATCAATATCTTCCTTCTTCTCAATCCCAGTAAAACCGGGTGCATGTCGCACATGCAGAGGTGAACTCGCAGTGGATGGATATATAAATGTGGGTTGTGGAAATCGGAGTGTTTCTGAGTGTTCTGATGGCGGTGATTCTGTGTTCAGAGAACGGTTTGGCTCTTGGTTTGGAGAGGTTGGAGAATTTTGATTTGAAGCCATGGTTGGGAATTTTAGGAGGCTGGGAGGTTTTGAGAGGTTTTGTAAGGATGAGGGAAGAGGCGAAGGGTTTCAGAAAATTTATGAAGATTTGAAATGGAACTAGTGTATAGGAGATTTCGGAATATGGGAAGGAATTGACGGTGAGTATTGCTTCCATTTAACTTCAATCAACGGCTAGGGTAGGTAGTCAGATCGGGAGGGTACGCACGTCTTCAGCACTCGAGTGCAGGTGACGTGGCATGAGCTGATTCATCGCCGCCGTCTGAGCTCATTAAATGCGCCCCTTCGTAAAACGCAATCTCCTGCGTCTGATTGAGATTTTCAGCAGCCAGACTTAATGGGATTGAGTAGAAGTTACCACGTATTTGAAAACATCCCCATATTTCAACATATAAAATTTATCTCCCTCCAATTCATTTCATGCATGACCGGAATCATTTCCGATTTGACCTCTTCTTTAAGAGACCGTTCAAATTTCGAGATCAGCAATAATTAAAAATAGCTATATAAATAGCACAATCTGGAGAGAAATTGATATGCCTTCTTGCAATCTTTACCTTCTCTTCTCTTTTTAAAGAAAATTCTTCTTCAAAGAAAATATGGAACCAGCACCAGCCCATACACTCTTCGTTCCGCGACATCGAATCCTTTGTGAGTCTGGGTTATATGAAGAATATGATTCAGAGTATCATGTGGCAGAGATGATCATGTCCACTCTCCATGCCAGTGGAGTGGGTAGATTTATGTCTCTCACTCCCCATTCATTCCAGAGGGAACACCTTCTGTATTTCATTCGATCTAGCGAACCCGTTGGAGATTCCATTGTCGGAGTCTTTAGAAACCAATTAGTAAGGTGGACGGCTGACACGTTTGCGTCGGAGTTTGGCCTGCCAAGGGGTCCTATTCCCGTCTTGGGATATCGCAGTGATGAGATAGCCCCGGAGTGGACGTCTTGGATGAGGTGGAGGGCGTCTCCTGAGTACGATTTCTCTCCAACTCCCTCAGCATATCATCTTCAAACCCGGTACAAGGTCCTTTTTGAGGTCGTCAGTAGCATGATCGTCGGAGAAAATCCTGATGATATGATTTTCTTGCGTGAGATCTGGAAGGCCATGATGGCGATTGACGATCGGGCGGAGGTTGACTGGGCGGCCTTCGTCTTTCAGAGGGTACGGCGAAGTGTCGTGCAGTTCCCACGTCTTCATCTCCCCTACGGGATGCCATTGAGTTGGCTGCTAGAGCGGAGATTTCAGGATCTCACTCTAGGTCCCTCGAACCTTCGGGGGGTAGATTTTTATCCATTTATGCCATTGCCACCATTCTGATGTGATTGTACCTCCTTTCCATGCATAGAATTTTGTAAATCTATATATATAAAATGATATCTATTTCATTCCGAGCAAGCTTGTGTATGCTAACTCGAAATCAGCTGCCTGTTTGACAATATTTTTGTAACAAACAACCCTCGTAATGAAATTCACATTTAATCTGCTGAGTGGACATCTGCTAAGGTCTTAGCATATGAATTTGTGAGCAGAGCTATTTACCCTGCTGAATATGTGGTAGAAATCACGTTTGCAAATATCTAGCAGACTGCTATACTTCGATGCGAGATCTAACGGTTGGAGGACTCTAGGCAAATGAATCGACGGTCTTTAATGCATGCGTCCCTTCATGCTTCGGTTACGTTTTCAAGAACCACTTTGACCGTTCTGACGTGGCATCTGTCCATTCGTCGTAACCAGTGTATTCATCATCTCATATCCCAAGAGATGAACCCTCGTTGTTTCTCATTACGACATTAATTTGTCATAAGTAAATAGTTATGACTTTTCCCTTTATAAATAGTCTTCTTGTGAGGATTCTTTTCACCACAAATGCCCTTTGCTGAATTGTCCCTTATTTGTACCAAAAAAATCTTCAACAGAATGGATTCACCAGGTCAGTCTTTGGAATTGCGCCGGAACCAGATTCTTCATGAGTCTGGATTGTATTCCCTATATGACAATGATTACATTGTGGCAGAGACGGTGATGTCAAAGCTCAACCGAAGTGGGTTGACCCAATTCGTCACGACCACACCACGATCTTTCCAGGGTGACATTCTCCGAGAGTTTATCGTGGACTGTTCTGTGGAGGGAGAATACATCTATGGTTCCTTCTGCGGCAAGCTGGTCTGTTGGTCACCAGACTTCTTTTCTCATCGATTCGGCCTTCCCAGAGGTCCTGGGTCAGTGTTCAACTATCGCGTGACGGAAATAGCCCCTGAATGGTCATCGTGTTAGAAATGGAGACGATCGCCTTTGTCAGAGTTTTCCCTGTCTGTTTCAGCATACGATCTGCAGATTCCTTATTGGGTGCTCTTCCGCATTGCGCACAATATGTTGATGGGAGAAGGCCTTGATGACACTTCCTTTGCAAAGGAAACATGGCAGATAATGATGGCCATTGATGATGAGGTCGAGGTTGATTGGGCAAAATACATCTTCGACAACTTCGAGATTGTGTCCAATATTACTCTTCTGTGCCTCTGCTGAATGGAATGCAGCTCAGTTGGCTGCTGGAGCAGAGCTTTCCTCGGATAGCAGAAGGATGATCGAACCTTCTGGACACTGACTTCTTCCCATTCAAGCCTCGTTCTCCCTAGAATAGGCAGCATGTTGTTGTTTTTCTATAATCTTATTCTCCTTTGTAATGACATCTTTCAGTAAATGAAATGAAGAGATGTATGTAATATTGCACACTATAGTTTTTGACTTCCAATTTAACGTTTGCTGAAGTATCAGCAACCATGTTCTGCTTAGCAATGACGAACATTCTTCAATAGATGTATTCAACATTCAGAATACTTAATAATGTCTTCATGAAATCCAAGAAATCCAGAGAGAATAAGAGTAGCATCTCATTTACTTTTAATTGCTATTGACGATTAGGATTTCACATGTTCCGCCACTATCGCGCTTTTAATGTTCCGTTCTCGGAGACGTTTGGTTAAAGTAGCATAGGCTCCTGCTTCAATGTCCTAGCAATCTGAGTGTAGATCGAATCTTGTTTGCTGATCTATTTAGCAGACACCTTGACTTAGCAGGCATACCTTTCTTCTGTGATAAGCTACAATTTTCCATAAAAGGTCATCAAGTGTTTTCATTTAAGACGGCAGATTTCTGTCTTAATCAGTGGATTTGGGATGTCCTTTGGCGTCTTTTCAAGCATTCGTGGAAGAGGTTGCCATATCACTCAGGTAGGTCGACTTGCTAGAAATAGATTTATTTGGACAGGTGGCGTTTCCCCCTTTGTCGAGTCTCCTCGACTTCCGCCCTCTGAATTGAATTGACACGACATTTTTGGGAGAATGTTCCCTCTGTGGAGAGAGCTACACTCTTGTTATAAATAACATCCCACTTGTTTTCTTGAACGCCATCTCCTTCAGAACATTTTGCATAGCATTTTCTTCTTTCCTCGTTCCACCATGATGCATCAAATTACCATTGCTCCTAGTGACTTAACCGTCACTCGCAACCAGATTCTCCACGAATTAGGGTTGTTCTACGAGTACGGTGACAACTATCGAGTTGTAAACCATGTAATGGGGGCTCTTCGTGAGAGTCGATTAGACCAGTTTCTGATGACTATTCCTGCACGTTATCAGAAATGAGCCCTTCAGAGTTTCATCTTTTCATGCAAAGCCACTGATGATGCTATCTGGGGCTCTTTTGAGAACCAATTAGTTTGCTGGACTCCAACTCTCTTCTCTCAGAAGTTCGGTCTCCCAAGAGGTCCAGTTCGTATTATGGACGTCAATCGTCATATGACTGCTCCAGAGTTCGGCTTCTGGGACAAATGGAGGCAGTCGGATATCTATGACTTTTCGCTAACTCCATCATGTCTGGAATTGAAGGAGGAATATAGAGTTATCTTTGACCTTGTCAGTAACGTGACATTTGGAGTTGCTGCTGAGAACTATGTGTTCAATCCTAGGATCTGGAGGGCTATGATGGCCATTGATGCAGAGATGAAGAACGTCGACTGGGCGGGGTTCTTCTTTGATGGGGTGAAGGAGTGCATCGACCACTTTCCTCAGTTTCCTCTGCCAACTGCCATGCAGTTGAGTTGGTTACTTGAGCAGAAGTTCCCTCACATAGTCTCTGAAGGCATCCCTGTGATGGGTTTTGACTTCTATCCTTTGAGGTCTCACTTTCCGAACTCATGTTGATGGATGTTCTGGACTCCCCTCCTTTTGTTGTTGACGTTGACGGAAAGAAATATTGTTAGTCTTTTGTAGTAGATGTTGATGTAAGGATTGATTGTATCTGATTATCCCTCTTGTAATGTTGTGGAGTTCTTTGAATGAATATGCTAACTTCGTTGTATTTGCTGAGTATCTTCTTGTGGACCTTTTTGCTAAATAAGAATTAATTGAATAGCAAAACCTCGTGATTCAGCGAATTCATGATATCTTCAGCAAACCGAAAAATAGCATCCAGAAATTAATTAATCATCAAATAAACTTCAAGAAATCCTGATAGAAAGAATGAGAGCTAGGACTCATTCATCCACATCTTCCTCTAATTCCATCAATCCTAGCTTTAAGCACAATTCTTTGAATCTGATTTCTGGAAGAGGTTTTGTGAATATATCCGCTATCTGATCTTCGGTGCATATATAGCGAACATCTATATCTTTCTTCTCCTGATGATCTCGAATGAAGTGGTGACGGATATCGATGTGCTTTGTTCTGGAGTGATGAACAGGATTCTTTGTAATGCACATGGCACTATTGTTGTCGCAGTAGATCGGCACACATTCGGGAGAGATCCCGTAATCTTGCAATTGTTGCCTTATCCAGAGAATTTGCGAGCAACAGCCAGCAGCCGCCACGTACTCTGCTTCAGTGGTGGAGGTAGCAACAGAGTGCTGCTTTTTGCTGAACCAGCTAATGAGCTTATGTCCCAGAAATTGACACGTGCCACTCGTGCTTTTCCTATCGATCTTGCATCCTCCAAAATCAGAATCCGAATATCCACTCAAAGCAAGACTATCTTCTCTAGGATACCAAATTCCTAGACCTTCTGTGCACTTCAAATAGCGAACAATCCTCTTAGCAGTATCAAAGTGAGCCTTCTTAGGCTTGGCTTGATACCTAGCACATAGACCAACGGCATAGGAGATATCAGGTCTGCTAGCAGTGAGGTATAGCAGCGACCCTATGATTCCTCGATACTGAGTAGGATTCATATCTTCTCCTTCTTTCTCAAGAGCAGCAATGCAGGTTGTGCTAATAGGTATGCGCAGACTCTTGGTCTTCTCCGGACAATACTTAGCAATTAGATCACGAGCATACTTCTTCTGATGGATGAAAATTCCCTCTCTGGATTGTTGAACTTGTAATCCAAGGAAATAAGACATTTTCCCATCATGCTCATTTGGAAATGGCTAGTCATGAGATCAGCGAACCTATCACACAGATCTTGATTCTTCGATCCAAAGATTATATCATCAACATATATTTGAACCAGCAAGATGCTGTCTCCATCTTTAATGCGAAAGAGAGTTTGATCTATCCTCTCTTTCTGAAATCCATTATTCAACAGAAACTTAGACAAAGTTCCATACCAGGCTCTTGGTGCTTGCTTTAGACCATACAATGCCTTTTTAAGCCTGTATACTTGATTGCCTTGCTCAAATCCTGGTGGTTGTTCAACATAAACCTCCTCCTTGAGCTCACCATTTAGAAAGGCACTCTTCACATCCATTTGCATCACATCGAATCCATGGTATGCAGCATATGCCAGAAATAGACGAATTGCCTCTAGTCTTGCTACTGGGGCGAAGGTTTCATCATAATCTATGCCTTCACATTGTCTATATCCTTTGGCCACAAGACGTGCCTTGTTCCTGACCACAAAGCCTGATTCATCCTTCTTGTTTTTGAATACCCACTTTGTGCCTATAACACTCTGGTGCTCTGGTCTGTCAACTAGTTCCCACACATTATTTCGTGTGAATTCTGCAAGTTCCTCTTGCATTGCGTTCACCCAATCTGGATCTAGCAGAGCCTCTTCGACTTTCTTGGGTTCTTCACTAGAGATGTAGCACGCTAGCATAGCATTGCCGTTTCCTTGTCTGGTTAAGATAGGATCATTTATGTTTCCAAGAACACCATCTAAAGGATGCGCACGTAGCCATGTAGGTCTGATACGTGCTGGAATTTCAGCAACCGGTGCTCCTCCTTGGTGGATTTCATCAAGAACATTTCCTTCCTCATTATCTTCATTCTCCTGGTGCTCAGCAACTGGGACATTGTTAGTTTCATCTTCTGCGTCTGCTACAGGGACCTCAGCGTCAGGAATGACATTGATAGGTGCAGTATCTGCTGGGATTTCAGCAATCGGTTCTTCTTCGATTGGAATCTCAGCAACTCATTTGCTAAGATCTTCCGCAGCCTCCACGTCACCTTGATCATCAAGAATTCCTTCGACGTCTAAATTTTCATTTAGATGTATTGTGGAAGTGGCCTCAGCATGATCATTAGCATCACTGGCCTGGTCATCAGTTTGGTCCCCTGCTGTGTGCGTCTGATTTGGATTGCAGTCATTCATAGACTTAGTCGGATCAATACGCATATTCTCGAAGGAATTTAAGAATGTTTGATCATTGACATCATTAGTCTCATGATTGCTATCCTCTTTTCCTTTGTTTGCTCTGCCCACTAAAGTAGACTCATCAAAAATAACATTGCATGTTATTTCCACAATACCAGTAATCTTATTCAATACCCTATAACCTTTATGAGTGGGATGTCCATAACCAAGAAGTACACCCTCATCTGATTTAGGTGAAAAGGTATTAAGTTTAGATTTTCCGTTATTGTGAATATAACATGTAGAGCCGAATGCACGTAGATGAATTATGGAGGGCTTACGACCATTGTACACTTCGTAAGGAGTCTTGTTGAATCTGCTCGTGACAGCACTCCTATTCTGTGTGTAACAGGCCGTCATGACTGCTTCCCCCCAGTACTTAGCAGGAAGTTTGGAATCTGCTAACATTGAGCGAACGGCTTCCTTCAGCGTCCGATTCCTCCTTTCTACTAAACCATTCTGTTGAGGAGTTCTTGCTGTAGATCTTTCGTGTGATATTCCAGCTTCAGCACAGAAATCCATCAGCACTCCATTACAGAATTCTGTTCCATTGTCAGATCGAATTCTCTTTACAGTAACTTCTTTACTGTTTTGCTCCTTGAGAATCAGTTCTGGCAGGATGAGTTTCACCTCATCCTTTGTCTTTAATAGACGTACCCATGTGTACCTGGAGAAATCATCAATCACCACTAGTGTATATAGACGTTTACTTACAGTGGGTGGAGTGACTGGACCGAAGAGGTCCATATGAAGTAACTCTAGAATCCTTTGTGATGTTTCTTTTTCGGGATTTGACTTAAAGGATGATTTGGTCTGCTTCCCTTGTTGACATGATTTGCATATTCCTTCCTTGCGGAAAGTTTCATTGGGCAGACCTACAACAAGCTTATTCTTGGCAAGGTAATTAATAGTTTTGAAGTTTAGGTGATTGAACCTCTTATGCCATAGCCATGTTGTTTCTTCTTTGTTTAGAGCTAGAAAGCAGGAATGTTGTTGACCGCTTTGCCAATCAACAATATACAAGCCACCCTTGCGGATGCCTCTTAGTTTTACTTCTCCTGAAATAGCGTCAGCAATAGCACAACTAGTATTCATAAAAGATACGATATACCCGTTTTCACATAATTGGCTTATGCTGAGTAGATTGTGCTTCAAGTTGGAGACGAGTGCTACATTGACGATTCTTAATCCGTTCCTTTCAATGCACCCTCTTCCAATGACTTCTCCTTCACTGTTGTCTCCGAACTTGACCTTGGGACCGTTAAGTAGTCTTCTTATGTCTGAGAATAGTTCTTCGTTCCCGGTCATATGAGCAGAGCAACCGCTATCCAGGACCCACTCATTAGATATGCACGTTTCCTGCAAGTGAATCAAGTGGTTTTAGGTACCCGTTTAGTGTCGGGTCCTGCAGGATTAGCGTGAAGCATAGTTCCTTTCGGAACCCACATCATAGTGACTTTCAAGACTTTCGGCTTGGTTTCACTATTGACCACTTTCTTGACCTTTGGCTTAGCATTTTTAACATTACTATTTCTAGATGAAGGAATGTACTTAGCCATCCTTGCCCTTGGAAATGGATATAGAATGGGCTCAGGCCTTGCATAGACGTTTCTTCTATGCAGTGTATTCTGCTGGTAGATAGGTCTCACAACATTGTATTGTGCAGGCCTTCTCTGGTGGAAATTAGGATGTACTATCCTTGCGTTAAAATCAGAATGCTCAGTACTCCTTGAGTTTGCTGAGTAAGGCTTAGCAGATGCTCTTGGATTCCTCTGCTGAGGTCTATTAAATATTTGCCTATCATTCATCCTTTGATTCTTTTGCTGAGGCTTAGAATTGCGTACAACGTTTATCCTTGGGTTCCTCTGCTGAGGTCCATTAGATAAAGGCTTAGCAGACTCTGACCTCTGCTGAGATTCAACAGATGAACGATTGGCTATGTTTGGTATAGACCTCTGCTGAGATCCAACGGGCACGTTCTGCGGAAGTCTATTCTTCGGCTTAGGTATTGGCTTAGCAGACGAAGTTTCAGCAGAATCTACTCCTTTACCCTTTTCAGCAGAGTTATGTCCAGCAGATACAAACAAAATCGGATTCTGTTTAGAAGAATTATCATAGGGTTTTGACATTCTTTTTGATGATCCGCATCCAAGTCCAGACTTATCATAGAGACGTCTTTGACTACTTACAAGGGCATTGAGAGCAGCCCTGCTGGATGCATACATGCAAATACAGTCCTCTTTGGGTTTACTCTTTAAAGCATGATTCTCTTTTTCTAAAGTTTGAAATTTTTCTGATAAATGAGAGAAGTTTGCTTTTAATTTCAAGAGTTCCTCACTTTCTAACCTCAGTCTCTCGACTTCCTCGGTTAAGTTTGTAACTTTGAGTTTTAGTGAGGTGTTTTCCCCAACGATTTCGTTTTTGATCTCATACATTTTTGAAAATTCTATTGACAATTTTGTCAAGTAATCTTCCTCGGAATCGAAAATGATTCCTCCAATTCATCTATGATTGGATTGCTAGATGGGTTTGTTGATAATACCTCAGTTTGCTCAGCAGCGAGGGCTGATTCATTGGTTTCTTCAGCATCGTTGTCTGCGTCAGCAAACTGATCTTCAATGATTTCTGCCATCAACACGAACAATGCTTCTTCGTTATCTTCTTCTTCTGAAGAGCAGTAAAACTCCTCTTCATCAGCAATCTCTGTCCTGGTTAGCAACGCATTGGTTACAGCTTTAGCAGCTCGTCTTTCAAATCGTTGCTTCAGGCGTTCTCGTTCTTCTCTGCTGACCTTCGGGCAGTCATGCTTCAAATGATCTGGAGAACCACACTCAAAACAAGTTCTAATTTTTCGCTCTACTGAGCGGTTAGATGTTGATGATTGAATCTCTTTCACTTCTTTTTCAGCTTTCGCTTCATTCAGCATTCTCTACATCTTTTTCATCTGTTCTTCCAGCTCATTGATCTTTAAATCAATCGGCTGTGTTCCTGCACTGGAAGTACCTTCCTTTGCGGGTGACGCTGGAGCAGATCTTTCGGGCTTGTAGAAGGACTTCTTTGTCTTGAATTTGTTATAGTCCTTCTTAGCGAAGTACGCTAAGTCTTCAGAGTTGCTAGCGAAGTTTGATGTGGCTTATGCTACAGCTGTTTCATTTTTCTTCGACTGCTGTATGATAAATTCGTGAGCTTTATGTTGAGCAAATACCTCAGACGTAGTCATGCTGTTGAGGTCTTTTTCACTCAAACTTGTTACTTTCGCGAACCAGTCATCTCTTGGATATAGTTTGGAGATGATTTTGTTGTTCATCTCTCCATTATCATACTTCTTTCTAAGATTCCTGAGTTCTCCAATGATAGTGTTGAAGCGTTCCTCCATAATTTGTATGGTTTCACCTGCACACATAGAGAAGGATTCGTACTTGTCTACAGCTACCTGTAGTTTATTACGTTTCATTTGATCCGTCTCTTGAGAAGATTCGCACACGTAGTCCCACATTTCCTTAGCAGTTTCAAAATCAAGCGCTTTCTCTTTCATCAGCTTTGGAAGTGAGTCAAGAATCAATTTCTTTGCCACGTGCTCTAGTTGAGCTCTCTTTTTGTCTTCACTTGTGTATTCATCAAACGGTTTAGGAACCATGTCAGGTCTCGGGGGTCTTGGTTCTCCTTCAGCAGCATCTTCAGCACATTCAAGTCCTATAAAAGTGTTAGCTTTCATAATCTGAATAGGACCTCTTACCAGTACATCCGCCATCTCAGGATGTATGCTCTGAAGTTGTATGAGAGCCATCTTCTTCCAAGATGAAAAATTTTCTCTGTCATATTTTCCAAGTGAGTGATTCAACATTCTGTATGTTTTTGGAATGATTTCCTGAGCTAGATAGACAAAAACAAGGATAAGAGTGCAAGGAAAAGATAGATCAGGTTTCAAAGCGACTCAGAAGCAGTCGGTTTTTCAACCTCCTGCTCTGATACCATTTGTTGGTCCTCAAATATCAGAGTCGTCATGAATACAACTTAACACAAAATGCAGCGGAATATATGTTCATCACTTACACTTATCGTTGTTTACAAAATGTTTCTTAGCTCAAGTTATGTTTTAAGTTAGTTTTCAGATATACACTAGCAACTCTGTTACTAGGTTTCAAATCAGCTTTAAACAGTAAATAATAAAACGGTAAATGAACACAAGATTTTATAGTGGTTCGATCCAAATAGATCTACGTCCACTCCTTAGCCAATATGCTAAGTATTTCACTAGAAAAGTATACAATTAGTACAAGGATTCGCCAACACTTGCAGTAGGCGGCGAACTTTTGAACCGGCCACAGCACAGCTATCCTCCGATACTTTGCACTTTTCCGATCACAGCTCCGGCCAAGTCAAGGGCACACCTTCGTAAAACTTGTCCTTCGCTAATGAAGCTTTTATAGTTTGCCCCTGAACTCAATAAATATGCGGCTAACGCCCGTCAGAGTCAATCTTTTTCAAGAATGACTGTTGGATACTCCTAGTAAGGAAGTTATCCCAATGATTAAAGATTCTTAATGGAAGTTCAAGAATCTTCAAGGATGAGTGTCAGATATTCAATGAGAAGACACTCTAGGTTGTTGAAAGCTTTGAATGCGCTTTTTATCACGAGCTCTCAACTGACTACTTTTCACTTGTTCGCTTTGTCAAAGGAATCTCACACTTGTGTAGTTTGCGAATGTCGGTAGTGATAGAAGCAGTAGTTGTCTCCACTTTCAGACCTGTCTTTTATAGATGGAGATTCAAAACTTGAATCTCCATATCCGTTAGACTCAACGGCTCCTTGATCCGAGAGTGTTTGGTTTGTGACAGTCGCTTTTGTCTTTGACTTGTACTTTCCTAACTACTTCGGGAATGTCTCGTCCTTTGTGTGAGCTTTTTGTCAGAACGGCAGTGAGACTTCAGCATCCTGTGTATTGCTCTACGAGGATCCTTTGTTTAGCAGCTGAGGACTCTTGTCGATGCATGACTCTTTTATCATTTGATTGCTCATTTTTCTAGCAGTTTGCTGGTTATGATGAATGCTAGTGTCTTATCATTCTGTTTTTCGATGTCTTTTAGCAAACATCATCTTCTTCGTGACTACTAGGATTTCTTCTAGCATACTAGTCTATTACAACTCAATATAGAACCTATACAGGACTTTACAGAGTATGCTAGACTAATTAGAGTTCAGCAAATGATCGACCAACTACTAAGGTTTGATTCACCAAAACCTTTTACAAATACATCCTAAGGGAGATTTTAGGAATAATTTCCCAACACTCAAGTCTCGTGTTAAAAAACACGGAAACTCAGAGAGAGTTTTGTAGGGAGGGATAAGTTGAAAATGCCCTTTGTCTTCTTAAGACTTATAGATTTTGAATTCTGTTCAGGTAACCATTTAAGGTATAGAGGGCAGGTCTTTATATAGAGGAGAACCTTTGGCAATTTGAATTTCTATGCGTTAGACACATAAATCCAGACATTAGACTCATGGATTATATTGTCCAACGTAGCTCATGCCTTAGGTCTCCTTTCTGCTCTGCCCTGTGTCCGTGTACTATACACTAACTTTATGTCAGACTCCTTTGCAGCCTGAGGAACCCAGTTTGGATAACCTTGTACTGACTTAGGCATATACGAATACCTGAGTCTGACTGAGGTTCTTATACTAACTTTTCAATGTCAGTATATCTTAGCCCTCATACTGACTTCCCACGGCCAGTATGGTAAATCCTCATACTGACTGTCCACAGTCAGTATGGGAAACACCCTCATACTGATTTCTCCAGACCAGTATGGAAATCCCTTAAATTAACTTCTCCTTAGTCAGTTTGGGAA
The DNA here is from genome assembly GCA_026898455.1 of Plectranthus barbatus. Classification (NCBI taxonomy): domain Eukaryota; kingdom Viridiplantae; phylum Streptophyta; class Magnoliopsida; order Lamiales; family Lamiaceae; genus Plectranthus; species Plectranthus barbatus. The sequence goes on along the minus strand of JAPKLW010002318.1, from coordinate 20,180 downwards.
AACCCTCATACTGAGTGCTCCAACACAGTTTTTGGTCAAGGTTAGGCGTGATGGTAGTCAATTCTCGAGCATTCTCCATTGCTCGGTCTTCAGCCTAAGTTCTATTACAACTCGATCGATCCTATACAAGGATTACAATTTAGAACTTTAGAAACTGAAAAAACTGACTAAGATAGCTTACATTCTTTGACCTACCAAAACATCAAAAGTAAGGAATGATTTCTCTAATAAAAATCCTAATAGGAAATGAGACAAATAGATGGGACATACCAAAAAAGAAAATGAGACAATTTAGACGGGACAAAGGGAGTATAATATAATAGTGAAAAAACTGTTACCGCAAAAAATTATTATATCAGTTTTTATTTTTGTTTCATTTATTATTTATTCAATTATAACATAAATATATACTTTATAATAATAATATATAAAAAATTATATTTATCACTTTTTTAAAATATTAAATCCCACTAATTTATTATATTTACGGCTAACCAGCGAAGAGGCCGTAGCTCCTCGTAAGAATTCAGAGCACGCGCCAATCGAGTTCACTAGCGACGAGGCTTCGGGGCCTGAGTCACCCTCATGATGATGCGCTAGTGATTTCTATACTGATATCAAACTGCCTCGTGAAGAGGATCCTGGTCGATAACGGGAGTTCTGCAAACATTCTGTTTCTCCATGCGCTGAAAGAAATGAAAATCCCCGAGGACAAAATTGTCCGAACCCAAATGCCATTAATCGGGTTCAACGGCGGCGTGCAAATGACGGTCGAAACCATAATACTGCCGACCTAATGTGGAGGGGCGCACTACGATGTATCCTTTATGGTGATAGACGCTCTCAGAGCCTACAACGCCCTACTGGGACGCCCATGGTTGCACCAGCTAAAAGCCGTACCCTCGACTTTCCTCCAAGTGGTGAAGTTTCCAACACCAAGAGGGATATGCACTATCCGAGGAAAACAGAATGCGGCAAAGAAGTGCTATTACGCTAGCTTTAAGGCCGTATGCACACAATAACACTTCGCGAAGAGCGAACCGCTGGCCCCACAGGGGGAATTCGAGGAAACAGAGGAGGTCGAGCTCGATCCGAGCAACCCAGGGAAAAGGACGAACATAGGCACCAGACTGGATCCAAAAGTCCGCACGCAGCTGGTCGAGTTCCTCGCAGCCAAGTGATCGATGCTAAATCTGCATACAAATTATAGCAAAGGGCAAATAAATTTATAAACAACCCAAGGGTTGGTCGATCCCACAGGGATAGTACAACGAAGGGAAATCATTTACTGAATATAGTTTTTGAAACTCTTGTTTGAGGAAATCAATTCAAAGGGTTTTGGGTTTACAAAAGAAATAATTAAAGAGGGAAATTCAAATAATAAAAAGCACAGATTCCAGGGAAATCTACCAAACTGATCAACATGCAAGAAATAAATATTCAAACCCAGAAAACACAATTTTTGGTGGAAAACCTTTTATTGTGGAATTAATTCCTTGGTCGGGCAATTAAAACCTAAATTACTAATTAGTGATCTATCTCCTCTCGGTCTCAAAATACACCAATTAATCAATTTCATAAAGATCTAGATTTTCCTACAATTGAAATCTTC
>JAPKLW010002318.1:0-18558 GCA_026898455.1 Plectranthus barbatus | reverse complement strand
TAAAAAGTAAAGGTTCAACAAAAAGTCAAGAGGAATTCTAAAGAAAACAGAAAATAAAGGTGTAAAAACTGTAAAGGGGAAAGAAGATAAAAACTAAAAAAAAGGTTTTCAAAACTAAAAGGGGCTCATAATTCTGAGCTATTGAAGAGTTTATATAGTAGTAGAGTTGAGGCCTTGGATGCATATCTTCAAAAGGTATGATTTATTGCTTCCAAATTGATGTATATCTTGTTCCCCAAGAAATTCTCGCCCAAAATATGTGAAAATCTCGCAAAATCTCACCAAAACTGTCTGTCTCGGCCGAGATGGCCCTTGCCACGGCCGAGATGGAGAATTCGGCCCGGCCGAGATGGAATCCATTTCGGTCGAAACAGATATGTTTCCGCCACTTCTGACCCTTCTGCGCAGTCTCACGGTTTTGGTCATAACTTTCGCATCCAAACTCCGATTTATCTGATTCCAGTTGCGTTGGAAAGATAACTCAAAGATCTTTCAAATGCCATGCTCCATTAGCTTAGATTCCATCGGTGGAAGAAGTAGTGACTGTTCCTTTGAACATCTGCTACTTTCGGTACGGGTTCTCCATTGGATTTGCCCTAAAACCTGTGAAATCTTACCATGGAAAGCATAACACCCTCTAATATATACTCATGCTCAGTTTATTCAAGAAAACAAACTAAAATGCATAAAAGAAAAGAAAAACAATGCGATAAGAGAGTAGAAAAATGAGCTTATCACCAAGCAGGTCGTGTTCACATGGTCTCACAAAGATATGGTGGGGATCTATCCCGAAGTTATGACCCATCGACTGCAGGTCGACCCCAGCCGCAAGCCGGTACAGCAGAGAAGGAGGAAATTTCCAGCAAAAAAGAACAAGGCAATCAATGAGGAAATTCAAAAATTGCTGGATATTGGTCCGTGAGGGAGGTGATATACCCGACGTAGCTCGCCAACGTCATGGTGGTAAAAAAGAAGAATGACAAGAATAGAATCTGTGTGGACTACACAGATCTCAACAAGGCATGTCCAAAGGATCCATACCCGCTCCCGCACATCGACTGCATTGTCGATGCAACCGCGGGGCACGACTTACTGAGCTTCATGGATGCATTCTCCGGGTACAACCAAATCCTGATGCACCGCGAGGACCAGGAGAAGACCGCCTTCATGACGAGTAAGGGCATCTAATGCTACAGAGTGATGTCGTTTGGACTCAAGAATGCCGGGTCGACGTACCAACGGCTAGTTAACAAGATGTTCGAGCCGCTCATAGGGAAGACGATGGAAGTATACGTCGACGACATGCTAGTGAAGTTGAAGAGCTCAAGGACCATGTGCTCCACTTAAAGCAAGCCTTCGAGATTCTGAATAGGTACCGAATGAAGCTGAACCCCACGAAGTGCACTTTCGGAGTATCCTCGGGAAAGTTCCTGGGACATATAGTCACCGGGTGAGGGATCGAGGCAGATCCTACACAGATCTGAGCAGTAAATAGCATCGCACACCCGCGAAGCCCGAAAGAAGTGCAGAAATTAACTGGAAGACTCGCGGCCCTAAGCCGATTCATCTCCAGATATTTAGATCGAACTCACGAGTTCTTCCAAGTTCTTCGCAAGGGGAAGAAGTTCGAGTGGATAGATGAATGCGCAAGGGCGCTTGAACAGCTGAAAAATTACCTGACAAGTCCGTCTCTACTGTCCAAACCCAAAGAGGCAGAGACATTACTACTATACCTGTCCGTTTCCGAGCACGCGCTCAGAGCAGTTCTAGTTAGGGAAAGTGTAGGGAAGCAACATCCCATGCATTATGCGAGTAAACCGCTACTCGATGCCGAAAAAAGATACACAGTGTTAAAGCTCGCACTCACTCTGGTAACAACATCGAGGAAATTGCGGCCATATTTTGAGTCCCTCCCCATAAAGGTAGGTAGTAACCTCCTACCCCCCGCGAACCGTGTTTTCAAAACCAAGTTTGTCTGGCAGTCTACTGAAATGGGCAGTGGAGATCGGAGGCTACGGCCTCGAGTTCGAGCCGCGCACAATAATCAAATCCCAAGTGTTGGCGGACTTCATAGCAAAGTTCACAACCAAGCTCTAACTAGATGCAGAGAAATAAATCGCGAACCTGGAAGTTGGGGAAGCGACAAAAGAACCATGGATTCTTCTGGTCGACGGGGCCAGTAACATGCACGATAATGACGCCAGAATTAGGCTGCGAAGCCCCTGGGGAGAATTGTTCGAAAGAGCCATTCGGCTAAACTTTGAGGCAACAAACAACGAGGTAGAGTACGAAGCATTAATCCGAGGAATGCAACTCGCGAAAGAGCTGGGGGCTCATCGCCTACAGGTGCACGGGGATTCCCAGCTAGTGGTAATTCAAATGGAGGACCACTATCAAGTCAAAGAGCCTAGGCTTCTAAGATACCATGATTTAGCGCAAGAAGTCCGTAGGGAGTTCAACAAGTGCAAGCTAAAACATATTGCACGAGAAGAAAATTCGGAGGCCGATGCACTAGCAAACTTGGCCTCCACCAAGCAAGCAAGGCAAAGCAAGCCCATCGCTGTCACGTGGGTTGAAGAACCTGCAACATCCAAAACCGCAGAAGTTCAAAACGTATCCCCAGGGGAATCGTGGATCGAGCCAATCCGAAGATATATTGCGGATGGTGTCTTGCCAGAGGACAGGATGCAAGCAATCAGACTAACCTGAGCAGCGGCAAAATACATAATCCATAATGGGGACTAGTACAGGCGGTCGATTGAAGGACCTCTATTAAAATGCCTCGAACCTACCGCGAGACAAGTAGTCCTCATGGAAGTACACGAAGGAGATTGTGGAAGCCACCAAGGGGCTCGACCTCTGGCTCATAAAGTCATCTCTGCTGGTTTTTACTGGCCAACACTTTGTAAAGATGCAAAGAATTACGTGCGTAGCGGTGAGGCATGCCAACGTTTCGAAGTGACTAATCAAAGCCATGCAGAACCACTCCACGCCACGATCGCGGCCTGCCTCTTCATGGCTTGGGGGATGGACATAGTGGGAAAACTCCCAAAAGGAGTTGGACAAAAGGAGTGCATCCTTGTGGCCACCGACTACTTCACCAAGTGGGTCGAAGCTGAGTCATTTGCTAACGTCAGGGAGCAAGAAGTAATCAAATTCCTATGGTCACATATCCTGTGCAGATTCAGAGTGCCAAAAGAAATTTGGACAGACAACGACACACAATTCACAGGTCAAAAAGTGCAAGAATTTTGCGATCAATACAATATCAAACTCGTCTTCTCCACACCAAGATACCCCGAGGCCAATGAGCAAGTAGAATCTACTAACAAGACAATCATGGCCACGATAAAAAAACGACTTAACAACCACAAATCAAAGTGGGTAGATGAGCTCCCCGGAGTACTCTGGTCTTATCGAACCACACCAAGGACATCGACGGGGAGCTCGTTGTTTGCCCTCGCATATGGCGAGGAACAGGGCTGGCAATTTTTGACACGACACGATAATCCGACAGGAACACGCATGAAATTAATGGGTTAGTGACACGCATTAATGGGTTTGTGCCGTTATCGTGTCGACCCAATAAGAACACGAAAATTTCGTGTTGTGTTCGTGTTGGGTTCATGTCGGGTCCGTGTTACACGATAAATTATCGTATTTCATGTCGGGTTCGTGTCAACTGTTACCCATTAAAAATTAATTAATATTATTTTTTATTTTTTATTATTATTAGTTTTTTACTTTGAATTGTAGACCTAAAAACCTAACCCGTGCTGAACGCCGCCCACTATTGTTACTCTCCCAGCCCTACCCATTACCAGCCCTTGTTGCTGCTGCCCCGAGCCACCATCTGCACCGGCGACGTCGCCCTCACCGGCTCACCCAGACTCTGTCGGTGTCGCCTTCAGAGTTTTGCACCAGCGTTGCCTTCAGAGTTTTGCCAGCCCTAATTAGAACTCGTCGTTCTCCCTCTACCGTCACTGAACTCGAACTCGTCGATGTCCTTCTACCATCACTGAACTCGGCTCTCTCACCCACACTACGCTTCGTCGGCTGAACCGCGCCACCCTTGCTTATTTCAGAGTTTAATTCAGGTAATTGTGCTATTTTATTTCTGAATTTTCAGTTTGCCTGACAATTGCAATTTATTCAATTATTTCCAAACTCTTGTTGCTCGCCTACATTTAGTCATATACAATCATGCATATTATTTACGATGCTCTTCTGCCCTTCAATTTAAAGCTATAATTTCTATGAATTCTGCAACACCTCCAAGTATCTCTTTCTCTCTCCCCCTCTCTCTCTCTCTAAGAGATAAGGTCATATGTTCTTTATTTCTGATTTTTCTTCAATGGCTATGCTCTTAGTTATAGGTTTCGGTTTTTGTGATCTGATAATTTTTTTCATTGATCTTGATTGTGAAAAAAGATTCCTTGATTTTCAATTTGCATTCAAAATTGATTCGACTTTGTGAGAGTTGGAAGAAATCTGGCAGATATAATTGTGACTAGGTGCTTCCTGATATCTGTGAAATTTAGGAATTATTTTTCAGTCTGACAACTTTTTTTTTTTGCTTTTAATTGGTTTCTTGCTTGATATCTTCATATTCAAGAATATGTTATATGAATAAAAAAAGTTGGTGTTGGTATCTGTGTATAATATTTAAGTAGTTTGTATTTGATGATGGAATTAGCCTTGCAATATATATTATAAATGAACGGACTGGAGGACATGTGCAATTATTTCATTATTTCAAATTGGGAATAATCATGTTGTTGATACTTGAATATGCATATTGTTTATTTGATTGTAATTTCTTAATTAATTTTCAGCTTTGTGGACTCAAACATGGAAAGTATTGACAATAGCATTGATGAGACTCAAAGTCAAAGCTGCAATCTCGACAAAGTTGTTGCAATGCAGAAGAACAAAAGAAAGCAAAGACCAAATGTTTGGGATCATTACGAGATTACTGCTACTTCTGACGGTATGAAAACATGTAAATGCAAATACTGTGGGCATGTTTATACTAAGGTTTCAAGTAAGCATGGAACTGGGAATTTGCATCGTCATTTATCTACTTGTCCGAGAAAAGTATCATGTGATGTTAGTCACATGATGTCTGAATCTCAATCTAAGATACTTAAATTTGATAATGCGAAATTTAGGGAGTTGTTGAGTTCAACTATGATTAAGAATGACTTGCATTTTCGATTTGTCGAATATTAGGGTATTAGAGCCATTTTTTAATACCTTCGATGGGATGTGAAATCTATTTGTAGAAACACACTGAAATTTGATATCTTGAAAATGTATGAGATAGAGAAGTTGAAGATGAAATCTATCTTAAAAGATGCACCTGGTAGAATTTGTTTAACATCAGATTGTTGGACTTCACTTACTATTGATGGTTACATTTCTCTCACATGTCACTTTATTGATAAGGATTAGGTTTTACAAAAGAAGGTATTAAAATTCTCTCTTATGTCTGCTCCTCATACTGGTGTAGCATTAGCTAATAAGTTATTTTTTATGCTATTTGAGTGGGGAATTGAGAATCGGATATTCTCCTTGACTTTGGACAATGCCTCTTCGAATAAAGTGTCTGTTGAGTTACTCCAATCACAGTTGGTCTTGAATAATGCACTTCTTTGTGAGGGTGAGTTTTTCCATATCCGTTGTTGTGCTCATATAATTAATCTAGTTGTTCAAGATGGTTTGAAAGATGTTGATGATGTTGTGGAGAAGATTCGTGATAGTGTTAAATATGTGAAGTCTTCACAGATGAGAAAACAGAGGTTTAAGGAATGTGTTGGTAAGGTCTCATTATGTGAGAAGAGGGGATTGAGGCAAGATGTGCCTACGAGATGGAATTCTACATTTTTATGCTTGATAGTGCTCTGTATTACAAGAAAGCTTTTCAGAATTTTCAAATGAGTGATTCAAGCTACAAGCATTGTCCTTCTACAGTTGAATGGGAGAGAATAGAAAAGATTCGGGGCTTTCTGGGGTTGTTTTATGATATTACTAATTTGTTTTCCAGAAGTAAGTATCCTACATCGAACTTATACTTTCGTCCGGTTGTTATGTGCAATGCTTTTCTGAAAAAGAGCTTAGATGATGAAAATCCATGGATAAAGAAAATGGCTTTTGTGATGTTAGAGAAGTTTGAGAAGTACTGGGCAGATTTTAGTGTGATCTTAACTATGGCAGCTATCTTTGATCTTCGTTATAAGCTTCAGTTTGTGGACTTCTCTTATAAGAAACTTTATGGGTTTGATTCTCCTAAGTAGTCGCAATTTAAAGAGAAGTTGAATGCTCTCTTTAAGGAGTATACTAAGATGTCTACAAGTGAGAATGAGGTGATTGTATCCACAAGTACAAAGAATAGCTTCCAAAATGAAATAGATGATGAAATGATGGAGGTAATTATATTAGATTCATTGTAGTTGCTTTTGATTTTATTTATTTTTATTGTTATTAATTATATTATTTTGCAGGAGTTTTCTTCTTTGGATGTAGAGTTTGAATTGAGCCAGCACAAGTCCCAATTGGATTGTTATTTGGAAGAAGCAAGGATGGATGTGAAATATGATCTAGATATTCTTGCATATTGGAAAGGGAACCAATACAAATATCCTCAACTTGCTGCGATGGCTCGTGATATTTTGAGCATTCCAATAACCACTGTGAGTTCAGAATCTGCTTTTAGTGTTGGTTCTAGAGTTCTTGATCAATATCGTAGTTCTCTTAGTCCAACCACCCCCGAAGCAATTATTTGCACTAGAGATTGGATATTTAACAAAAAATGTATTCATTTGTTTTTCTCAATAATTTTTAATATTGATCTTATACATCTTGATATAATTTGCTTTCTTACTTGTTTATTTTTGCAATTTGAAGGCTTCAATGAAGAGGAAGCAACTGAAGACTTAGTTGGTGAAATATTGAATTTGAATATCGATGAAAGTCCACCTTTGTCCGAAGGATCTTCAGTGGCCTCAGCTCTTGCTCATTGAATTATCTTTTGTGTTATTTATGAGGATAGTTGACTAGTAATCTTGAGTGATGTTTGCTTATGATTATGATTATGATTTGGAGTTGTAATGTTTTATGGAGGATTTTGAACCTTAAATTGTGTTTTTTTAAGACTTGATGTGATTTTGTTTTAGAATTGTTATTGAATCAATATCATGTTGTTAGGTTTGATTTTTAACAGGTCAGAATCGTGTTATTGGATCAAATATAGAACATGTCAATATCGTGTTATCAGGTTAATATCGTGTTATCGGATAACAGGTCAATATTGTGTTATCCGATCGTGTCACTAACAGGTCACTATTGTGTTCGTGTCGTGTTTTAAGCTTAACAGGTCGTGTCGTGTTCATGTTGAGCATTTCCTTAACAGGTCATGTTCGTGTCGAGCCTTAACAGATCGTGTCGACACGATAGCGACTCGACACGCACGAATTGCCAGCCCTAGCGAGGAAGCAGCTATCCCCGTAGAGATGAAGACCAGATGTATGCATGTTCAAATATGCAAAGAAGAAGAAAATAGCGAGAAGCTGATAAAAAACCTGGAGCTGATCAACGAACAAAGAGATTGAGCTCTACTAAACATGGCCCAAAGAAGGAAGCAGGTCGAATAGTTCTTCAATAAAAAAACTATGCATGCGGACCTTCAAGGAGGAAGACTGGGTACTCAGAAGGGTTTTTCAAAATAAGAAGGATAAAAACCGAGGAAAGCTCGCGCTAACTTGGGAAGGACCATACAAAGTCACTAGAGTAGTAGGTCGGGGCGCCTACCACCTAGAAGACCACGATGGAAGGGAGATCGAAAATAGCTGGAACATAAAGCACCTAAAGAAATATTACTTCTGAAAAAATGAGATCGACAAGCTCGATCTCCCAGATACGCCTTAATCCTATACTCCTACTTATTTTATTTTTTAACTCGCCCTGTCATCAAACAAATACTGACTTAAGCATCGGAGGGGCGATACCGAGCCACTCACGACTGTTTTGCAGGAAGAAAAAGACCCCCGAAGTGGTCCGCAAAGTGCACAGAACAAGTCCGAATGACCTTCCAGATAACACTCCCTAGCTCACTTTACTTGTTCAATCCACATTAATCATGCAAAACCCAATACTAACTTAAGCATCGGAGGGGCGACGCCGTGCCGTGACTATCTTGCAGGATAACGATTGCAAAAGTACAGTTCGAACGAGACCCTGACTACCGTACCCTATCCCATCTAACATGCAACCATCCAACAGCAGCATCAGAAGCGAAGAAAAATCTTAACAGAATCATAAAGGCGATACACATTCGGAAAAAGAAAAGAAGCGGAAAGCATTCATAACAGGAACAAATAAAAGTATCCAAAAATGGTAAAATGTTTAGATCTAGGAGGGTTTAGACAAGCACAGCGGCTAAGCGGCGGCGTCGGGTTGGGAGTTGGGTCGGAGTCGGTGCTCGGATCAGGGGTCGGTCCAGAATGGGGCTCATTCGGCTTCGGTCCACCACTAACTCCCTGATCCGTAAGGGAGGAGTCCTCGGGCTGCTTCTGCTGTTCGAGCAATTGTTGATTTTGAACTTCCAACTCGCTGGGCCTTTGCTCTACCCGCTTGGACTGGTCTTACTTATCACCGTGCCCCTCGTCCTTCTCAGCCTCCTCCTCCGCCTCGGGCTCATCGAGGATGCTCAGGTCGAGATCCGGGTACTTAGCAGCTATCCTTCCCCGAACCTCGCTCTTGACCTGCTCGGCAAGAGTCTACTAAAAGGTTAGACAAAACCAAGAGGAAGGGAGATTGATATATTCGCAGGAGGACGGAATCACGAAGTACCTCATACATCTCAGCAAAGTGAGGAGAAGTAATGAGCGCGCCGAAGTCCAGACCCTCGTTGGCCTGCAGCTGAGCAATCCGCTCCTCGTACTTTTGGACCTCGGCTGAGTAGCTCTCTCGCTGAGACTTAATCCGGGTCTCGTAGGAGAGGAGCTGATCATTCCTCACCTTCAGATCCTTTGCAAGTCAGTCAGCGTCAGCCCGTGCCTCGGACACCTTGCGAAGGAGGTCGTCCAACACCGCCTGGGTGTAGGGTTTTTCCGTGAACCGAATCACCAAAACCAAACTGAACCGGATCGATTTATGGTTATTGCACATAATTAAAATTCTCAAAACCCTAGCATGCTCCTATGAATTTAATACAAAGATTTGTGGATTTAGTGTTTACCGTAACTCCGTCGAGTCTGAACCGATCTTTCGCGTTTGAATTCCAAATCTCAATTCAACCACGCGATTTGAATTAATTTGCGGAAGTAGAAATTAGAGATCTAATTTCTAAGAATAAATTTGAAAAACAAAAGGAGAAGAAAAGAAAAATATGTTCTCCAGATTAGATCTTCATGAAGGGATTCGTGAACTGAATCACGAAGTCCGTTTGCCAAGGATCGTTAATTGGAATATCAAAAATAATTGCTATGCCTATGAACAATCCTAGCATGCTCCTATATTATTATGCATAAGAAGGTTTATGCGGAATACCTGGATCGATGAACTCTGAAGAACGCGTGCGCGGAGATGCCCTTTGATCTTTCCCACGCACAAAGATTTAATTTCCTAACAGATTGAGGAAATAAATCTTATGAAAATAATAATATTATTTTCGAAAATAAAGAGGAGAGAGAGAAGAAGAAAAATCCTCCTGATTTGATCTTCTGATCTGTATCCCAACTCGATCTGAAAATCCGGTGAAGATTCTCTATCAGATCCCTTGCCCGGTTGTGAAGCAGAATTTTCTCCTCGTTCTCAGATCTTGGTCGATCACCACAGCTCCCAAATTCTGGTTTGCTGTGTGCAACTTATGATCTTGTGGTGTGTTGAGATCTGAGGAACTGAGGCCTATTTATAGGAAATTACTGGACTCCTATTGGGCTTGAGTTTCATGGGCCAGACCAGGGACCAAAATGCAAATAGCAAATAAGGCATATCAATTAATTAATTCCCATATTCAACCCAGAATATAATTAATTAATTAATATTGATTCATTCCACCAGAGAATCAATATTGTCCTACATATTTGCTACCACGTTTTGAGGTACGGGTTGCATGGGCTCGGTATATCCCCACATTTAAGGTTACAGACATTCGTTAATTAATTTAAGCTCTGACAAGCTATTTAATTAATTAACATCTTATATTCTTGAATCAATCCACTCAAACATTTTCACTTATGCTTGAACTTAATCAGCCTGCAGGACTTAGCATAACGAACCTTTTGAGCTGTTCAGGGAATGTCACCATCCTATACTGGATGTGGTTACCTAGTTCCAGTACCAGATAGTCATACACAAACTGCTATTACCCAAGATACAGATATACAAGCTCAACAAGAGCCCTTCACTGCAACTCAAAGTAATACACAATCTGCATATACTTCTGTACCTTCATTTAGGCTTAGGATCTCGTCAAGCCATAGAGATCTAGATTATTTTAATGTCAGATAAAAGAATCGATCTCGACTTAGGTCCTTATCAATGTGTGCCCCACACCAGCATACCAAGTCATCCAAGATAAGATGCTTATTACTGCGTATGCTGCAGCCTACACCGACAGTTTATCCTGGAACTGTCTCAGCTGTGATAACTATTTATATCTCGCTAGGTCAAACGATCCATACGATCTTTCGTGATCTTCTACACACCGTATGATCTCCCTATGGACGAGATAAGAGGATAATTGCGTTTGCGACACATGTTTGTTAATTCAGACAGGAGATGAACATACAACATTTATGATTCCCAGTATATTAACCAATCGACCTTGTACATAATATACCAATCATAATGCTTTCAGTATATAAATCCATCACTTCAGGGCTGTGTCCCAATGCTGTTCAGATCTACTACGGGTGAGGACTCTGTAGATCTGTATTCTGAGCAGGACCAGAATCGAAATTCTCCTCCCTCTTCTCCCAAAATCGGCGCCTCCCTCTCTCTCTAGGTTTAGTGTGTTTCAACTGTGTTACAACTTATGAGAGAGAGCTGTCTATTTATAGACCTAGGGTTGTAAACCCTAATGGGCCATTATGGGCTCAATTCAGCATATTTAATTGGGCCAGACCTGGAGAGACCGCAGTTCCTTTGAGTTTGCCACTGCACCAGAGTTATCACAATAAATTGTGATGCTCCTCGGCAAACTCGGGATCACGCCCAACTCTAAAAGGTAGTTCCGGATCCACACCCCCTCTTTCGAGGCGTCGGAGGCGGCGACATATTCCGCCTCCATGGTGGAGTCAGCAATGCATTTCTGCTTTGAGCTCCTCCAAGATACAGCTCCACCTCCCAGGGTAAACACATATCCTGAGGTCGATTTCTTCTCATCCTAGTCCCCTTGGAAATCCGAGTCTGTATAACCCACAGGGCACAAATCCTCACTTTGATAAACTAGGCAGAAATTCCTAGTTCTTTTCAAATACTTGAGGATGTGCTTTACAGCAGTCCAGTGCACCTGTCCAGGGTTAGACTGATATCTTGCTACCATGCCAACGACATAACAGATATCTGGCCTGGTACAGAGCATCGCATACATGAGACTACCCACAGCCGAAGCATATGGTACAAGACTCATCTCGTCTTTCTCCCGTTGTGTCTGAGGACACTGCCCACCTGAAAGACGAACGCCATGTCTGAAAGGTAGCAAGTCTTTCTTGGCGAGTTGCATGCTGAACCGGGCTATCACAGTATCCACATAAGATGCCTGGGATAAGCTCAACATTCTTCTCTTACGATCTCGTAAGACCTTAATCCCAAGAATGTAGCCAGCTTCTCCCAGATCCTTCATTTGGAACTGTTCGGATAACCAAACCTTGATTTTGGACATCACTCCCTCGTTGTTTTCAAATAGGAGTATGTCATCAACGTATAGTGCAAGGAAGACCACGCTCCCACTGACACAAAGTCGGTAAACACAACTTTCGTTTTCCAACTGTGCAAATCTATAGGATTTAATCACATCGTTGAAACGTAAGTTCCACGACCTTGAAGCTTGCTTAAGTCCATACAAGGACTTCCTAAGCTTCCAGACAAGATGTTCTTCGCCTTTGCTTATGTAACCCTCGGGTTGCTGCATATAGATGTCCCTACCTTCTTCAAGGTAACCGTTTAGAAAAGTGGTTTTGACATCCATCTGCCAGATCTCGAGGTCCATATGCGCAGCTATGGCAAGGAGTATCCGGATGGATTTGAGCATGGCTACGGGTGAAAAGGTTTCGTCATAGTCAATGCCCTCTTTCTGATTGCCACCAGCCTTGCCTTAAAAGCCGTGATCTTTCCATCCGCCCCTTTCTTTCTTTTGTATACCCATTTGCACCCTATGGCCCTAAAGCCATCCGGCAAATCAGTCTTCTGGTATACATCCATAGCAGTTATGGATTCAATTTCAGAATCCATGGCGACACGCCATTTGGCAACATCCTTGTCCTGTACTGCCTCTTCGTAAGTCAGTGGGTCAGAGTTCTCATGTCCGTCTTCCAGGATCAAGTCCGAAGTCTCACCCACGAACATGTACCTTTCTGGCTGGAAAATAACTCTCCCACTGTGACGATGCATCGGTGCCGTGTCAGTAGTAGGTGCAGCAACTTGTGGTCCTGCACCTTGCACTGAAGAACGTGTCTGTGGTGCTGTGACTCTCACAGGAGCATCCACATCTACACGTTCCCCTTCCCTTGGAATTGCATTCTCGTTCTCAATTTCTTGAAGAACGATATCACTCCTTGACTTGTGATTACTCACATACTCGTCCTCCAAGAATCTAGCGTTGGTGCTAACAACGACTCGTTGACTCTCAGGACAGTAAAAGTAACCACCTTTCATTTGCCTGGGATACCCTATGAACAACATTACTTTTAACCTGCTTTCTAACTTATCAGGTTCCTTCGACAGTACGTGTGCCGGACAACCCCATACTCTTAAACTTGCACAAACTAGGTTTGCGACCAAGGAAGAGCTCAGAAGGTGTCTTAGGAACTGATTTAGAATGCACCACATTAAGCACGTAAGCTAATGTTTCCAATGCGTAACCCCAAAACGAAATTGGTAAGTTTGCATAACTCATCATTGATCTTACCATCTCTAGAAGAGTCCTATTTCTTCTTTCAGCTACACCATTTTGTTGGGGAGTACCCGGTGCAGTCCACTGGGATGTAATCTTATTTTCGAACAAATATTGCAGGAACTCGTTATCGAGGTATTCGCCACCGCGGTCAGATCGCAGCGACTTGATAGTTTTCCCGATCTTCTTTTCTACCTCAGCCTTGAACTCTTTGAATTTCTCAAAGCATTCAGACTTGTAGCGAAGCAGGTAAACGTATTCGTACCTTGAGTAGTCGTCAATGAAAGTGATGAAGTACTCGTACCCTTCACGAGCCTGCGTGGACATCGGTCTACATAAGTCAGAATGGATCAATTCCAACACTTCCTCTGCTTGAGACTGACTAGCCTTAAAAGGCCTAGTTGACATATTGCCCTCGATGCAGGATTCACAGACTTGATAAGGTACAGCCTGGACTAAGTCCAATGTACCGTCATCTGCAAGTCTCTGAATCCGCTTCAAGCTGATGTGACCCAGTCTCAAGTGCCAGAGATATGTAAGATCCTAATCAGAAGAAGTAAGTTTTCTCTTTCTAGGATTATCAATTACGGATGAATTACATGCAATACTTAAGGACATATTTGATCGAAGTAACATAAAGAGTATAAATCAACATTACATAATGAATGACATTGTTATCGTCAATGATTGAAATCACAAATAACAAACATCCATAGAAAGTTGATGAAATTTGTCCTGACGATAAACCACGGCCCACAAATAAACTCTTAAATGTACTTAGTTCATCAAAACATAAAGAAAAGAAAACTCCATGAAGCTCCGTCATAAAACGTTGCCTTCATCCAGTTTGGTATCTTCTTGCCATCACTCACCAGCCTTGTTGGCACGGTCCCCTGCAAAGTACAACAACATGATTTACAAGTCAGCGCTAACAACCCTTGGAAGATCAACGCCGCACTCTAATCATGCTTCAATTATACATGCAAATGGCATACCTTGTCTAGCCTTGTGGGCCTGACAATCTTTCCTCCAATGTCCTTTCTTACCACACCTGAGAACACTTGTCCCTCGAAGTTTCCCCATAGGCTTATTAACAGCTCCCACGTCCTTCGCAGTTGCCTTTCCAGCCTTCTTCTTAATCGCTCTTTTCGGCTTCATACCTTTCGATACAGCAGAGTGATTACCAGAAGTAGCTAAGGCAACCTTCTAACTATTCATAACCGATTCCGCTGCCATCAAGTCATTGAACAACTCGTTAAGAGTATACTCCTTTCTTGTTCATGACAACAATCAGTCTGAAACTCTCAAAGGATTTGGGTAGAGAGTTCAGTATGATATCGACCTCAGCCTCAACCTCGATACCTCCACTGTGCACAGTTAGCTCATCCAAGAGGTGAGTCATGGAAACTACGTGCTCTCTCACTCGTTGTGATAGTCTACTTCCTCTTACGAGGATTCAGTAGTGGGCACTTATAGGACAAAGTACTTGTAGAACGAACATGTGTTCTTCCGCAATCAGGATGTATTCAAGGTTGCGTTTCCATTCCAGGAAGTTTGGACCAGTTAGAGAATTTTGTGCGAGAATATTGATGACACTAGACATAGACATATCCGAAACAATAAAGAATCTTAAATAAGAACATACATGTTGAACTTCGAAAACAAATGCATTGAAAACCTTTTAATAAATCAAATACAAATATTTTCCACTAATTGCCCAAGAGTTCCCACCGCAAGCTACACTCGTAGACGTTTAAGATGTCAGCCTTAACCAGAACTACGGGTTTTAAGCCCCAATCCATTTAATTTCACTACCATGTCAAGATGCTTTTGACACTAGAAATTAATAATTAGTGAAAAACTTTAGACCAAGCCATCTCTCAAGAACAGGGATGCAATTCTTGCATTATATTCTAAGATGCTTCTAAGCAATTAACCACAAATTTAACTCCGGCCAAAAGAGACAGTTTAGCATGGCACGTAACCATACCGCACAACCCTTAAAGCTTTTGTTATCTATAATTTAAATCAATCCTAGAATACTTGTGAAAGAGGTCTTCGCAAGCTACACTCGTAGACGTTTACGCAAAGCCCTCCCACTATTCACATGATTTAAATTGTTTGTCTAGAAATCCCAACAACCGTACCCATGCACCTCCGTGAACTAGCAAGCTACACTCGTAGACGTTTACTAGAACGAGAGATACACTTACAGCCTAGGACCGCTTTGTGGAGGTCTATTGATTTTAATTAAAAAATCTGCTTAGTATTTTTCTTTTAAAAGGTTTCTTTATGCGCACACATAATTTCTTTATTATTATATTTTCCAAATTTTTGCATGTATTTAAACAAGCCCAAAAATTCCCAAAATATAATCCAACAAAAGAAATTAATCACATAAGCATGCTTGGAAAACTGTAAATAATAAAAGCAGTAAAACATGCTTTTCCTATTATCTACACATGCTTAAATTGCGCACATAAATAAATCACATATCATACGAGGACAATTAAGGCAAACAAAAATTCCTCGTGGCCCCAAAAACAGAAAATAATATCTATCGATTACAAATTTGAATTTTGAATTAATTTGGATAAATCCAAATCTTTTCAAATCTTCCAAATCTTCAAGGGCCTTCAAATCTGGATACACCAAATCTTTTGGATTTTAGGCCTTTGTGATCTGATGATTTGCCCTAACCCTAATGCAAACCCTAGGGTTTACACAGGATAGCACAAACCATAAAAAAAACACAAGCCACCGCGACGGGAAAGCAGCAGCCGACGACAGCCGCAGCCGCCGCCAGGCCGGCCAACGCAGCGCGCTTGCGCGCGCGCTGCTGCCGTGCCGCGCCCACGCGCGCACCCTCGCCGCACTCGCGCTGCCTCGCGCGTGCACAGGCCGCGCGCGCCGTGCACGCCCTGGCCGCGCGCTTGCCGCGCTGCGTGCCGTCATCCGCCGTCGTCTTCGTCGGCCCTCCATCGGCTCCGTCTTCGTTCTTCGTCTTTGACCCGTCCAATTACATAAATTTGAAAATTACAGAAGAACTATTCTATTACAATTTTCAAATCTACACTAATCACGGATTTTCTCATGATTTTACAAAAACAATTCAGCCCTACACGGATAAACCACCGCGGGCTGAATCAACGGGTTGCCACGAGGAACAAAAACCAACATCCACAAAATAATAAATTCATACATGCATATCGAATTTAATTATGAACAACAGAGCCATAAATCAGAAACCTCGCTCTGATACCAATTGTAGGGTTTTTCCGTGAACCGAATCACCAAAACCAAACTGAACCAGATCGATTTATGGTTATTGCACATAATTAAAATTCTCAAAACCCTAGCATGCTCCTATGAATTTAATACAAAGATTTGTGGATTTAGGGTTTACCGTAACTCCGTAGAGTCTGAACCGATCTTTCGCGTTTGAATTCAAAATCTCAATTCAACCACGCGATTCGAATTAATCTGCGGAAGTATAAATTAGAGATCTAATTTCTAAGAATAAATTCAAAAAACAAAAGGAGAAGAAAAGAAAAATTTGTTCTCCAGATTAGATCTTCAGGGCTGTGTCCCAATGCTGTTCAGATCTACTACTGTCTCACTAGGTCAAGTGATCATACTGTCTTCTACGATCTACAACACGCCGTATGATCGTCCCTATCGGTGAGACAAGAGGATACCATTGTTCATACATGTACGATTGTTAACAGATATGAGAAATAAACCGTTGTATACTCATTGTAATAAATGCTTTCAGTATACAAAACCCATCACTGGGTAGTCGCCGCCTCATGTTCCGCCCTCACTGCCCTCCCCTCGGCTGCTGCAACCTTATTGTCCACCGTGTTCAGCTTCTCATTCACGCCATCCACGTACTTCTTGGAGGACTCCGACTCCCGGCGGAGCCAGTAGATCTCCTCGGAGCACTGCTTGAGGAAAATGGCGAGCTCCCAGTGGATCGAATCGAACTCCACACGAGCCTGCACAAGCACACGCAGAATAAGTCCCACGCACCCCGGATCTAAATAAATAAAACCCGAATGCTAACCTGAAGCTGATGGAGCTCATACCGCTCCAAACGTGCAAGCACCAGCCCAGACTGAGCGACCGACTCAGGGTCCTTCAAAAGCTGGCCAAGCGGGTCAGAAAGGGATTGATACGCGCATCCGGGGGAGCAGTGGTGGTCACCACGGCCCTATCCGTCTCCTCTTGTCGCTCCTTGCGTTCCCGGGAACGACGACGCCTCCGGTGCTCCAGCTGCCTGGACTCCCTTTTATCCCAGTCACCGCCCCGGTGCGAGTTCTATGGGTAGGACTGGGGGCGAGCAGTTTCAACCCTCATCGGTTCCGGATCCGTAGGTAACCACACAGGAGGGAGAGGTGGAGGGGGCAGGTCGGCATCAACGTGCGGGAGCTTTGGCGGGTTGGAGGCACGACGACGGGCCTCCTCCTCGTCATGCTCGCGCTTCTTGTCGCGCAAAGCCTTGGCAAACTGCTTCGGCGTTACGGTAGGATGGCGGGACTGGGTCATTAGTTTGCTGATGGGGGTGGTGCGAAGTTCTCTGTCGTAGACGAACTCGGATGTAACCGACCTCCCGTCCTGCACTAACAGCCACTGGCGGTTGTTTTCAGAAACGTCGTATGCTCTGTCGACCCGTGCCTGCTCCTCTTCAGTCAGGTCCGTCCGGGGAGTAACTGCAAGACAAAAGACACAGAGATATCAGAGACACGATAAACAAAGGCACCTAGACACTCTCTCTGAAAAAAAATGACCCACTGATCGGATTTCCTCCCTGATGAAGAAACTTAGGGGCATCTGTGCGGAGTTGAAGGTAGAAGAATGTAGTCCACCATCCCGGGGAGTTTGACGGGGGGTTCTTTATCAGCGTCGACTTCCTGTCGAACCACCTCATGAAGTAATAGTAGTGCTTATCGGGGCTCTGGTTTATCCGGTACATGTGGTGCCACTCACGGAGCGTGGGGAGACCCAGTCCGAGATCGAGCCACACTAGAAGGACCCCGACCATGTGGCACCACCCATTCGGGGAGAGCAGGAACGGAGACAGGTTGAATGTTGGTCCCGGATATCAGGGTATACTTTGGCAGCGGAAAATACGTAAGTTCGTTTCTTGCACTCTGCTGGTTACACAGCTGACTGGGACCTTGTCAGCTGGTAAGTCAACTGGCAACTGAGTATTCAGCTGACTGGCAACTGGCTGGTCAGCTGATGACTCAGGACTTAGCTAATTTTAGAGTCGAGTTTGCACAGTTATAAACTGGTTTCAGTTATACTCCAGCACTTGGGTGCTGGGTTTTAAATCAGTAAGTAAATGCTGAAAGCAGTAAATAACAAGGATATTTTATAGTGGTTCGATCAACTGATCTACGTCCACTCTCCAGTCGAAGCACTGGAAATTCACTAAA
>JAPKLW010002317.1:79993-96761 GCA_026898455.1 Plectranthus barbatus | reverse complement strand
CATCCATGGAATAAACATCAACCGCATCCAATACCCTTAGCAAATTAACCCCACCATTAACACACCTTCTCGACTCCCATTCAGAGAAGCTCAAGAATGAGCGACTAAGTGTTGCAGCTCTTAACACCTTGCATGCCTTCTCTTTGTCTGTGCCAATGTGAATACTCAGACAACGCTCCCTTTTAGCATTAGGTAAGATTCTGGGGTCATCAAGCTTTGCAATGCACAAAAACTTATCTCTGTGAACTTCTCTCGAGCACAGATCCCTTACTAGATCATGAAGGCCACAACTCTTCACTTTTCCGGTCGACCCTCGCTTCTTGACAATACTAAGATTTCTATCAAAGATTTCCTCGATATAACCTTCCGCAACTTCTTCTAAAGTTTTACCAGTTGCTGACCTTATAAACCCCTCTGCAACCCACAATTTGATGAGTCTGGACACACGGATCTCAATATTTTTGGGGAACACAGCAAGATACAGGAAACATGGCTTTAAATATACGGGCAAATGAGTGTAACTCAACCTCAATATTTTCATGCACTGCTCATCATTTTCATTGTTTGCAGTAGAAGTTACATTTTCTTCCACGTACTCCCAAAAATCCCTTGTCTTGTCTGACTTTGACAGAAGCCCACCAATCACAACAAGGGCTAAAGGAAGTCCTCCACATTTTCTGGCAATGTTTTTCCCAATCTCCTCTAATTCATTGGGACAGCCTTCTTTTCCAAATACTCGTTCAAGAAGTAGATCCCAACTGCTGTCCTCGTTCAGAAGACCTACTTGATAAGGTGCACAAGATTTGAAGTCCTCAGCTAATTTCAATAACCTTGTGGTTACCAAGATCCTACTTCCATTCCTATTATTAGGAAAATACATTTTTAACATGTCCCATGCTTTAGTGTCCCACATATCATCCAATATAATAAAATACCTCCTCCCAAATAGTTCTTTGTGCATCAGAAGTCCTACTTCATCAGCACTTAGCTCATTCACTTCTACATTACTATTTATCTGTTGCAAAAGTGCTACAATAATGTCTCGCTCCTTATATTCTTGAGATACACTAACAAAAGCACGAATGTCAAAGTATTCAACAATATAAGCATCTTTATAAACATTCGTAGCAAGGGTGGTCTTTCCAATTCCACCCATTCCAACAACAGGGATGATTTGCAGACAAGATTCATATGTAGCAAGGATAGCCCTGACCTGGTTCAAGTGCTCATCAAATCCAATCATCATATTCTTGCCACCGGGGATAGATCTGGAAGATGAACCGGCTGTGGTGGAGTTTTGATATCTCACATCTTCCACGCCTGCCCTGCTACTGATCTCGTCCACCTCTTTCCTGATGGAAATGAATTTCTTGATTACTTCAACAATTGCTCTCTCCATCAACACTTTCTGGATTGGAAGGCGTTCACTAAATTCATTTTGAATGCTTCGAAGGAAAGGAGCGGAGCTCTGATGGAGATGGTATTTCGCTCTGATTTGCCTCACCACGTAGGACTCAATGATGTCCTCGGCTTCGTGAGCTGCATCCACAATCCTCTTCTCCAGGTCATGAATTTCATGGAGGCGTCGGGTGGAATAGTGTTCGAGAAAATTGATCGATACACCAACTTCTTGCTGCATAGACTGGATGCGTTGGTTGGGAAGAGAGAAATGATGGGTAGGTGGTGGGTTGCGCAGCTGGTCTAGGATGAGAGAGAGAGAAACTAAAGCAGCATAAGCAGCAGCCATTACAGACTATGAGTTGATGTTGTCCAGTTCTGAATTCTGATATCTTAAACATGGATAAAGATGAATCCACTCCTACAAACAAAAGATATTACTCCCTCCCCGTCCCACTTTAATTATCCATCTTTCCTTTTTTGTCCGTCCCATTTAATTATTGACTTACTTAAAATGGAAAAATAATACCCACTCACTAATAAAATACTAATTTCCTCAATCTCTACTCGCATTGGTTATTGTGCCAAAAGTAAAGTGGACAATTCATATGGGACGGAGGGAGTAATACTTTTCTCCAAAAAAAGTAAAAAAGTTTCATTCTTTCTATAAAACAATGAGAAATGCTTCACAGCTTGCAATCTAATTTAAATTAATATAACCAAATACTGCATCAATCAACTGAGAGCATGCCCCCATTCAAAAAAAAAACTGAGAGCATGCCCAATTATATATGTCCAGCAGAGTGAAGTGGGATTTGGATTCTTTGCTGTGCATATAATGCACAGCAAGGAATGCAGCAGAATAAAATATTAATCCTAATATTTAGATTAATAAAATATTAAATAAATTAAACTTGTGGTGAAAAAGTGCACAGTATTTCTTACTCTGCCTATGTGCACAGCAGAGGATCCAAATCCGAGTGAAGTGGTGTGCTGCTATATACGTAAAGATCCTTCAATATGTCTTAAATATTCCTAATTATTAATTTTGTCCCACTTTTTTTTAAGGGAAATACTATGTTTCAATGTTTAGTTCTCTTAGATAAAAAATATCCTTCCTTAATATCGGTATTAATTTCGTGCTGAATTCCGTTAAATGTGTCCGTAAAGTGGCTTTTACTTATTTTTGTAAACCTATAATTTTATAAAACCATGTCATTTTAATTTTTTTTTAATAATTTTTTTTTAAAATTTCAATTCAGCCTTCCCAAGTCCCAGCTCCGTTATTTGTTTCATTTCTATTAGAATTACATCCGTGCGTTGCACATAAATAATATTTTATATTTATATTTTATTCAAATATACTTAATATTATATCTATTGTACATATATTAAGAAAGTATTTTAATATTTTTACAATATATATATAAATAGGGAAGGGATCATATAATAATAAATAAATATATTAAAAATAAGAATGAATCACATCCATTAGATCTTATTAAATCAATGATTGATATCTAATCAAGCAACACTTAAAACGCAATCAAGCAACAAATGATCAAGCAATAACTGAAATAAAATCAAGCAACATTGTTATCAAGCAACAACTAAAACACAATCAAGCAACATTGTAAAGGTAATCAAGCGGCTTTATCATTTTAGTTCCCTCCTTAATTTGATGCTTTGATATGTCAAAACTCACTTTAGCACTAAGTTTCTGGAGTTCTACTTTGTAACCCATATATAGGATTATTTGTGTTGTAATAGAACTTATGTACTGAAGACCGAGTATAGGAATTGCTCGAGACTTGAAGATGTGTTCGTGCACAAAACTTACTAGTAGTAAGTATGGCGAAGGTTTATACTGACCTTGAGAAGCCAGTATAGTGGATGTCATACTGACTTATGAGAAGTCAGTGTGAGGTATGACATGCTGACTTGAGAAGTCAGTATGAGGGTTGGCCATGTTGACTAAGGAAGTCAGTTTGGAAACCTTATCTTCGCAAACATGTGCAACATAAGGGCAACCAAGCTTAGTCAGACTTAAAGGCATATCATTGCCTAAGGAAATAGTTAGTACGAGGATGTCCATGCTTAGATTTCTCGGACCAAAGCCAAGTCTGACAAAAGTAGGTGGAAAGTACACCAAGTACAACCTTTTCAGAGCAGAGCAGAGCAGACCCACCAAAGAATGGGTGTGATTGGATGACATTCCTAATATCTCTAACGATTGGAATTTTGTATCTAACGGGAAGAATTTCAAACACCCAAGGAAGAACACTATAAATAGGTCTGCACTTCATCCTGAAGAGACTACTGAACGACTGACTCGAATAAACTCTCACGAAAAGCTACGCTGAAGCTCTGTCAACTTTCCATCTCAAAGCTCTCTGAATTTCTGTGTTCTTAACACGAGACTTGAGTTTCTAACTCAAGTTATTCATTATGTGCTAATTGTTTAAACCACGAGGCTAAGCTTAAAGCTTAAGCTACTCTTTGGTGAATATATATTTGGGATTAGCAACATCTACTATCATTCCTACTACTTCTGGACAAATGGTGACATCTTTGGGATCCCCGGTCATGACTGTTGAGCCCTTGAGCTCTAGTACTTATCACAGGGATATCCAGATGTACATAGATGCAACGGTTGAAGCGAAAGTGGAAACCAAGGTGGTAGAGAAGGTTGCTCAGGCAAAGCTTCGCCAAGAAATGAAGGAAGACCTCGCATCCTTCTCCTCTGAACTTTTTGTTGTGATCAAAGGGGGGGGAAGAGAAGAGGTTTGCTGAAGAAGCTAAAAGGCTGAAAGCAGAAGAAGCAAAGAAAAGACGCCTTGAAGCTCGCAGAAAGATGGAAGAAGACCTCAGGAGGAGGAAGAGAAGGAAGAAATGAGGGAGAAGGAAGAAAGAGAGAGGATCAAGAGAGAAGAGCGGGATGCCCTGGTGGATAAATTTATGAAGATAACTGCTAAATCACTTAGCAAATTGACCAAGACCGCAGGCTCTCCTAGCTCGAAGAACGATGACTCTGACTCTTCTGCAACAAAGTAGTAAGGCTTCCTATCATGAAGTTTTTTAAGTTTTTTTTGTTTTGGGTTCTTGTTTCCTGTACACACTAGCTGAATATTTTAATGGAAAGTAACCTAGATTGACGACAAAACCTCATTGTCCAATTCTGATTATTTGCCTTAGCTAAACTTACACATTTTGTGTAATCAGCAAATTGCATGGACTGTTGAGTATGTGTTCGTGTTCGATTGTGTATTGCTCTATTTTATGTGTGCATGATGCTTGTGCTTATTTACTTGCTGAAATTCCAGCATTTTCTCTAAGCCATTCACTTGTGATAAATTTTTAATCGAGCAATATCCTTCTTATTTTGAGGAGGAACATTTTTTAAAAATACTCAGTCTAAGGGAGTTGATATGCTGAGTTAGATTTTCTAGGAATATCTTGTAAACTCAGTAATGTACTTCCCTATGATCAGTGAGTTAAGAACTAGGGCTTTGATCGCCCAAAAAGGGGGAGATTGTTGGGAATAATGATGAAATTGTTAGGAACATACCCCTTTAGATCTTAATGTGTATTTTTAATAGGTTTTGGTGCATCAAAGCTAGCATATATAGTTTCTAGCAACTTAGAATTGTGTCGAAATTGTAAAAGTCCTGTATAGGATAATCATATTCGAGTTGTAATAGAATTAGAAATGATCGCTGAAGTTTGCTGAAGGAGTCAACAAAGTTCAGAAGATTGCTAGAAGACTCAAGCAAAGTGCAAGGAGATTGCTGAAGGAGTCGGCAAATACGAAGGTTGCTAAAGTTGCTAGCAAACATACGGAGATTGCTGAAGGCACTCAGCGAACACATCAAGTTGCTGAAGGAATGAAGCAAACAGATTGCTGAATCTCAGCAGAGTTGCGGAGATCTCAGCAGATGAATAGCTACTCAGCAAAATGTCCGATAGCAATCAACAATCAACATAAAGTCGCAAAATGGAAAGATCTTTAATTTCAGAGTTTTAAGGAATCTCCTGGAATCGAAAAGTAGAATTATCAAATGACAAAAGGGAGATTTCCAAACTCAACTAAAAGTTCTGTTCTGACAAGCCGACTATTAAGGAAAGAACCAATCAGGCATAGAAGGGACCTGAAGAGTCTCTGTGTGTTTCAGAAAAAGAAGAACGAAGATTGGCGGGCAGAACAAAAGAGTCTAACAGACAAAAAGATTCAAACAAAGATGTTTCAATCTTCCTCTATAAATAGAAGGATTCGCAGAAAGGAAAAGTTACTCAAATTACGCGCAAAAACACGCAAATACTCTGCTAAATTCACACTCGATCCACTAAATGATCGAGGCTTTGCAAAAGCTACCGTGTTCATCATGAGACCAAAGAAGCTCCTTCTAAGGTTATAGTTGGAGTTCTTTCTGTCCAAGAAAGAACTTAACAGTCACCTTGATCTGCAAGGTTGACTATTACGGGCGTCTAGTTACAAAGAAGATAAGTTCCAAGAAGAACTATAAAATTCTTAATCCGACGACCAAGGAGAAGGGAGGTGTGTCCTCACCTAAGTGTATGCCAAGAAGGTTGATATCTGAGGAGTCTTGAAGGTGCGCTGTGATCAGACAGAGGAGCTGCTTGTAGTTAGAGATCAAGTCTTGCCTTGTACAATCAATCTTAGTGAATTTCCAGTCAGCAGACTGAAGAGTGGACGTAGAACATTTGTTCGAACCACTATAACCTTGGTGTTATTTACTTTTTACTACTTTATTGCTTATCTTTAAATTTAAAACACAACAGATCTAGTGTTGGCGTATAATCTGTAATAAACTTTAACACATTTCGAGCTTAAACACGTATTTTATAAAGGCTTGTTGAGTCGAGACCTCAGCAAGATAAGTGCAAGAACCATTAAACATTCCGCTGCAAATATAGATACTTTGATCCATGACCAACAAAAGAAGAATTAGAGCATAAAAGGATTGAAAAAAAAATGGAGAGAGAGCTATGTGGTTTGAATTGCAATGTTATAGAAAAAGGGTGAATGGAGTTAGATACTGATTTGAGTTGTTGAGACTAACTAACTCAATTTAATTTATTTTTCATACCCTTCACAAAAGCCTACGTTACAACCAGAAGTAAAGTTCTGTTTGATTCTAGGTCTTGTGTGCACATTTAGGCAGTGGAGAAAGTAGAATATTTACAAGCTTATGGTAGATGTAAATCATACATGATGAGTGTATACACATTTAACCCAAAAACACTTGAGTGATGAGCGAAACAATTTCCTTGTGAGGTTCTTCCAAAGTTTACTGATTTTCTAACTTGATTTGGATTGTTTGTGCTTGTGAAGATTTCATACTTGGATTGTGATGAATGTTGTGAATAATTGCACACTTCGATTACATGAACTTGAGATTTATTATTTTCTTTTGATTGTTGATTGAAGACAATCAAATATTCAAGTTTGGGGGATTGATGAGTTCATATTTTCACTCATATAGGTTTGATTTATCTTCTTTTTTTTTCCATTGCATTTTAGTTTTTTTTATTGCATGATTCACTTTAGGATGGTATTATGCTTGTAGTGGTGTATATATGCAGGTTTGAGGGCAAATTCACTGAAATCCCGATTTACTAGAATTTGACAGGAGCATAAAATTCTAGCCCAAGAAATCAAGAAAAATAGGGAATAAAAGAAACAAGAACACACCAATTTTAACGTGGAAAATTCTCTTCAAAATGAAGAGATAAAAACCACGAGACCACACGGTCCACCAAAATCCACTATCACCAAAAGGAGGAGTACTAGATTTCCACACAACTCTAAGCTTGATCCTAGTCCCTTACAACTTTACGAAGGCACTATGATCACAAAAAGAAAAATCTTATTTTTTCTCCTCTCTTTTCACTCTCTGTTCCTCTCTTAATATTGCACATAATAATCTTAAAAGTGTGCTGAAAAAGCTTCCTAAAGAAGCTACCAAAAGTAACAATGAGAATTGCAACACATTTCTCTCCTCCCAATGTTAGTGAGAGCTATAAGTCACTAGAATACATCTTTCAGCACAACTAGCAAGTACAGCTTCCAGCACAGCCATCATATCTTCCGGTATGGCTACATAATTTTTGCTATATTATGCATTTTTTCATAAGAATTGCTATTTTCTGCATTTAAAATAGTCAAACTTGTTATTTTAGAATTTTCTTCATTATATGAAACTTCTTAAAAAAAAAATTATGATAACATTACAACCATCTAAATTTTTTGTACTTCTCTCTAGACATAATGCTTAAAATATTTGTTGATTTTCTCATAGTTTGAATGTCACAAATGTTGATGCATGTATTGTTGTAAATATATTATAAATTTTTGTAATTTATTCAAATATATTATAGACTATCCATTTCTAAATAAATATTTGAATATTAATTTTATTTTGGATTTATGAAAATATGAAGACAGAAAATTGATATTTCAATAAAAATCCTCAATAAGGTGACAATGTGCATGTGAATTTCCATTAATTAGTACTCGTAATTACAACTTCAATTTGGATGTTTTTATACATCTACGGTTTCGATTATATATATGGTCCAGTTTGATCGTGCACGTTTGTAAAAAATATTTAATATTTAAACAACTTCTAACATTATCCTTATTTAAAGTATTAATTAACTTCTCATTTTTATAATATTATATTTAATATTCTTATTTTTCAAAATTATTTATGGGTTTAATTATAAACTACTAGAGAAAAATAATACCAAATATAAAAATTGAACATATAATTTAAATGTCTTAAAATAGTAACCCGAATTAAATAATTAGAACAAAATGAGGAGTACTCGGGTGGCAATCTCCAACCCGACACGAACCTAACACGAAAAAAATGGGTTGGGTCAACCCATTTAATTTTTGGGTCAGTTTCGGGTCAACCCGTCCAACCCATTTAATTTTCAGGTCAACCCATTTAATCTCTGGTTGACCCGCGAACCCATTTGACCCACCAATAATATTAATTATTATTATTATTTATAAAATATAATTAAATAAGAATTTAACAAATAAAATATAGTCTAAAACCAAAATTTTTAAATAGTTAACACAATCTTTTAAATTTTAAAACAATTAACATGATTTATTAAATTTTAAATTAATTAACACATTTTTAAAAAAATTTAAATAATTAAACAGGTCATTTCGGGTCGACACGAAAATAAATAGGTCGAGTTCGGGTTGGCGTCTCGCTTGTTATTATCAGGTCACAACCCGACCCGCCAACCCAAACCCGATCCATTTGCCACCCCTACTCGTTAGAAATGCAATCCACCTTGCCAAATCAATTATTAAATTTTTTATTATATTCTGCACTTTCTTACTAATTAAAAGTATAAACATAAATTCATAAAAGTATACCAGGAATAGTAAAAAATAACATAAAACCATGAAATATTTGTATACTCTCGTTTTGTTCGGGTGCAATAAAAAATCGGAAAAAAGAGATTTAATTAAGTCTATTTTAAAATTTTATAAAGTTAATTAAATTAAGCAAAAACGTGCGTTAGGCATGCCTAAACGGTTTAGGCGGGTTTTATCTATATCCAAATGGGTTCACCCATCCCAAATATGATTTATTAATCCCCAATAAGGATATATTAGATGGGTTTGACTTGAGTTAATGGATAAAACCAACCTAAATCGTTTAGGTGTGCCTAACCGAAGACCTTCCCATTAAATTAAGGTCAAAACATCAATTTTAGTTCAAATTGTTACTCTTTTTTTAAAAAAAAATTTAGTATCAATTATTTTCTTTTTGAATTTTATGTCAGAACTATAAAAAATTATCAAATCTAAGACGAAGAAATTTTCTGGCATTGAAAAACTGACGGGTCATGCCGGAAATCCATATCATATTAAAAAAATAATAAATTGTAAATCAAATTATGTTGGTTTTCGGCATGCCTCGTCAACTTTTCGATGCCGGAAAATATCTCTTGTCTTAGATTTAAATAGTTTTTTATAGTTTGGATATAAATTAATAAATGAAATAGTTGGTACTAAAATTGATTTTTTTTTTTTTTTTGTCATCAATAAAATTATTAGAAGGAAACACTTTAGCAGATACGAGTACAACTAGTAATGGAGGTGAGAAGATGCAAACACTTGGAAGGATTTCACCTGAAAGCTGCTCTGAAGAGGTTTTTGACAGGGCTCGAAACTTGAAGAAATTGACCGTTGGTGGGAAACTATCCTTGTTTCTGGAGGAAAATAATTGATCATTTGAAAGCTTGGGGAAGTTGGAAAATCTTGAAAAGCTGAACCTAATAAATGATTCATCCTCCTCGCTTTAGCTGCCCCGTTAATAACAATTGAAAATATATCTTCATTTTAGAAAATAATCTAAATAGAAATGAAACAAATAACACGGAGCTGGGACTTTGGAAGGATGAATTGAGATTTTTTAAAAAAATCTTTATTTAAAATTAAAATGACATGGTTTTATGAAATTATAGATTTACAAAAATAAATAGAAGTCACATTAAGGACACATTTAACAGAACTCAGCACTAAATTAATACCGATATTAAGGAAGGATATGACTACATTTACTCGTGACACTCATAGAATAAAATAATAGAAAATAAGAGAAATGACTTTTGGTTCAAAACTGATTGTCTGCACAACTTTTACTCTAATATTTAGGTTATCAAATCAAAGAATGACACTTTCTTTTATTTGTTTTAATTTTGATTGTATAATATCATAAAAAAAATTGAAATTATATAAAATAAAAAATTATATTAAAATTCATATATTTTTATTTTCTATAAATAAAGTATAATATTGATATATTTTATACCAAAATTATAATTCACTTTTATTATATTTATATATTTAAAACATAAATCATAATAATATATATTGAGACATGTGCAATTGGACATGCTGTCAATTGATTATATTAATTTAAATTAGATTGCGAGCTGCATTTCCCACTATTTTACACAAAGAATGAAACTTCTTTACTTTTTTGGAGTAAACAATTAATATCTTTTGTTTGTAGGAGTGGATTCATCTCTATCCATGTTTAAGATACTTTTAATAATTCAAAATAGCCAAAATTTTAAAAGAAGTTGACAAAATAGCCACTTTTATAAAAACATACTAGATATAGCCAAAATGCTTTGACCAAGATTTGAATGGAGTTGAAATTCCAATTATACCCTCCTATGTATTTCTTTTATATTTATTTAATTCCATTTACACAAAATAAAATTCCGTCTACACGATTAATTAAAATCTTCAAAATTCCGCATAAACAATTTTGGTATCAGAGCCATATGACACATTTTAATGACACTACTAAGAGAAGAAATTTTGAAAATTCAAAATAATATAAAATTAATAAAAGAATTAATAAAATTTCATAAAATAGAAAATGAAATATACGAAGTATTTCAACTAGAAATTTTATTAGAAAAACTAGAAAAACAACTCAGAATTTTAATAACTGCATGACAGAAGGGAATTCAAAAGTATCTAATTTAATATTAACATTAATAGAAATAATTAAAGAAAATCAAAAAGAATTATTAGATTCAATAAATCGAATAAAGAAAACAAAAATACGAAAATATAAATACCAAGATTTAATAAATTTTCTAAAAGAACAAGGAGAATTAGATAATGAAGAAATATTACCAGGAAAAGAAAAATGTCTTGAATGTAAAGAAGCATTAGAATTAATGCAAGAATTAATATCAAAAGGAACAAATAGAAAATTAATAAAAAATGAACCTATAGAATTAACACATAAATGGATACCACCAATTCGAAGATAAGCGAAATAGAAAAATTATCAAAATTAATAGACAAATTACAAATACATGATTTAAATGTTGCAAGAATAGATGAAGAAGATGCTCAAGGTATCATATATGGAATAGATAGTGATGATGAAAATCTAACATTAAATATGGAAGAAGATGAAGAAGAAAAACGTAAAAAAGAAGATTATATTAAGCAACAAGAAAATGTTTCTACAAGTAATGAAACACGACCAAATAAATATGAAAAAAGCTTTATTGATTATATGTATAAAAATGATTATACATATACAAAAGGAAAATACAAAAAGAATATTCCACCATCATATATTCAAAAAGAAAGAAGTATAAGTAGTGGGGTATTAAACATAGATTGTGCATCAAATGCATCAAGTTTAATTATGTTATGGATAAATCAATTCCAAATGATAGTCCAAACTGATGATGATACAATTAGCAATTTACCACTAGAAGATTTTCTAACATATATAATGTATAAAGCTACAGGACAATTATCAGACTGGTTACAAACAACGCCATATAATTATAACAACTATGCTAAAACATATACATCAAAGGAAGCTAAATTTGACCTTCTAAAACAATTAGCCAAAGAAATATTTGCAGAATTTTTTGGGGATGAATCAGAAACGACACGAGAATTTGAAAATTCACATATTATAAAAATACTAAGTAATATGGCTCTCTGTGACCCATGTTTTACAGAAAATTTCTTTTGCCAAATAAGAAAATATTATTATAGAACACCACATAGAACTGGTCTATTAGATATAGTAAAAAGTAAACTACCACTAGCAATGTTACGATATATAAATATACAATTAACAAACCCAGCAAAAACTAAAACAACAGAAACATTAGGATTAATAGAAAAATATGCATTAGAATATAGAGATGATTTGTGTATGAGAAAAATTGAAGAAAAATATTTAGAAAAAAATAAATATACGATGTTGTAAACAACTTGAAACAATTCCACATCAATATGGATGTAAACCAGAAAGAAAGAAAAGATATAAAAAACAATATTATCATCGATATAAAAAATATAGAACACTTAAAAAACCATGGAAACAAAAATATCAGAGGAGGTATAGAAAATACGATAAATACGATAATAAAAACACAAGAAATAAGAAAAATTCGAAAGAAAAAAAGACATGTAGATGCTGGAAATGTCAAGAATTTGGTCATTATGCTAACGAATGTCTAAAGAAAAACTTATATAAAGAGAATAAAATAAAACTAATATACTCTTTAGGGCTCGAACCTATAGAAGACATATACGAAGAAGGCGAAGAAATAAATTTCGATACATATAGCATAGAATCTGAATCTGAAATTTCTAGCTACACAGAAAGTAGTGATGAGCAAGAATAGTACATTTATAAAAGTAAAACTATTTAATAAATATACTTTTGCTTATATAGATACTGGAGCAACTATATGCCTTGCTCAAGAAAGAATGTTACCAGTAAAATATTGGTCAACACTAGAAAAACCAATACAAGTAAGAATTGCTAATAATAAAATTATCCAAATAAATGATAGAGCAAAAGATCTTGTAATACCAATTGAAGTAAGAAAATTCCCTCTATACACCTTATACAAACAAGATACAGGAGTACCATTAATATTAGGAAACAATTTTCTTAAAAAATATTACCCTTTTATTTAAGAAATTGATAGAGTAAAATTACGTTGTCCAGCAATGGAAAACCAACGTAGACATTTAGTTACAACAAAGATATATACTACACTTTCCTTTTTACAAGGAAAAATTATCCATGAACTTAAAAATCAATTAATTTTGTACATTCACGAAGAAATTGAAATAAAAGTCTTGAGAATCCTCGATGAAATAAGCAGTCAAGATCCTTTAGACCCTATTAAGAATACAAATACAATGAAAGTTAGGATAGAATTAATAGATCTTAATAAAGAAGTAAATGTACCAAATAGAATTCCATATACAGAAAGAGATGTCGCAGAATTTAAAGAAGAAACAGAAAATTATTAGAAAAAGAAATTATAGAACCAAGCATAAGTCCACATAGTGCACCAGCATTTTATGTTGAAAATCATAATGAAATTAAACGGGGAAAAAGAAGAATGGTTATAAACTATAAAGAAATGAATAAAGCCACTAGAGGAGATGCATACAAATTACCTAGGCAAGATTATATTTTTAATAAAATTAAAAAGGCAGAATGGTTCACAACTCTTGACGCAAAATCAGGATATTGGCAGTTACGATTACATAAGGATACTAAACCTTTAACAGCATTCAGTTGTCCACCACAAAATCAATATCAATTTACAGTTATGCCATTTGGATTAAAACAAGCACTTAGTATCTATCAACGATTTATAGATAATAATCTTAAGGGATTTGAATCTATAAGTCTGGCATATATAGACGATATTATAATTTTTACTTTAGGAACAAGAAAACATCATTTAAATCAAGTTGCAAAGATTCTATTACAATTAAAAGAAAAAGGAGTAATTCTAAGTAAAGAAAAAGCAAAGATAGCATTAGAAGAAGTAGAATTCCTAGGAATGAAGATTTTAAAAGGGGGATATATAGAACCACAAAAACATTTATTAGAAAAAATTAATAAATTTCCAGATAAATTAGAAAATAGAAATCAAATACAACGATTTCTTGGATGTTTAAACTACATTGGTGAAAAAGGTTTTATAAAACAACTTTCAAAAGAACGAGCATTATTACAAGAAATGATATCAGAAAAGATTCCATGGAAATGGACAATTAGTGCAACACAAGCTGTAAAAGCTTTAAAAGAATTATGTAAAAACCTTCCAAAATTATATCTACCAAAACCAAACGATTTACTCATTTTAAATACTGATGCAAGTCAAGATACTTGGGGAGCAGTTCTTCAAGCAATCCCAGGTGTTTATAATGATTTCAAAATATTTATCACAAATAATAAACCATCTGAAGTAAAAATATTTTTAAAACAATATAAGAATATATTATTAACGAAATGGGCATCGGGAACATTTAAACCAGTTGAGAAAAATTATACAGTTCATGAAAAAGAAACACTTGCATTCATAAAAGCATTACGAAAATTCAAATTGGACTTACAACCAATAAAATTTATATATCAAACGGACAGTTCTTATACAAAAGACTTTACAAAATACAAGATAAAAGAATCATATAATAAAGGACGACTACTTAGATGGAGCCTTGAAGCTCAACAATACGATTTCTTATCTTTATACATTTCAGGCAAAGAAAACAATCTAGCAGATACATTAACAAGAGAATGGAAGGAGTACGATCCATCCTGAAAACAGAAAGAGAAAGATTATTAGAAAAAGCAAAACAACTTCGTCTGCAAGCACAACAATTACAAAAGGAAGCAAGCCAAGCAGATAAAGAAGCACAGACAATAGAATTAATGCTTAACTCATCCAGTGACAAATTAACCGAAGATCTTCCAGCAGCAACAATCAAGGATAAATCAAAGACAGAAGAACAGACAACTGGTGGATCTCGATCTAAAGAAAAATTTGATGAAGAAGAAAGAGCTAAAGCATACTATGTTATTTTTAATGGCTTAAACACAGGAATATATGATGACTGGAGCAAGGCAGCAATCTTCATCAACAACCAAAGCACCATCATCTACAAAAAGTACCCTAGCCTACAGGAAGCAAAAAATGCACTAACAGAGTACCGAAGTACTTATGCAGCAAAAACAGCAATGCCAGGACAACCACTTCAAACAAGAATGGCAAGTTTAGGGCGAATCCCTAATAACAAACCACTAACAATAAATTCTATCCCTACTGAACAAGAACGGGAAGAATTAACAAAACTAACCAAAGCAATTTTTGATCAAAAATATAATTTCTTGGTTAATTACACAATAGCAGACAAACTCTCAAGCATATACCCTATTGAAGGAATATTTCAAGGGCCCAAGACAATTGTTTTACCAGAAGCAGATCCTATTAAGACATATATGATGTTCCAAAGCGGACTCATAAATACAATCTACTTCAGAAGCATGGATATATTTCGATACTTCCCAAACTACATGAAGAAAGCTATTCAACAATATCATTCAGGAGTGATAAAACAAAGAGAAGGATTTCTGAAGATGTTTGCAACATACCCACTATTCTTCAATGAAGGAGAGCAAGCAGGACAAGTTAGACAACCAGCCATACAATTATGCCAGATAGGAGTAAGCAATCAAAACTACCCAACTATTGGAGATACAAAGCATGAAGATATCATACAACAATTTCTAAATAATTATGTCCTGATACTACTACGAGGAATCAAGATTCGAGCACGAACAAATTATATTTCAAAATCAGTAATTATATGGAGCATGCAAGCAAGGGAGAAAGAAGTAGATATTCAAAGCCAGAAATATATAGAAAAATTCCTAAGAGATTTACAAGTAATTGATTTCGAATACACTCCAGAAATAAAGCAAGAAATTTGTATCAGACTGATAGAAGAATTTCCTGGAGATCATGCCTGTAGCATATGCACACCAAGCACCGACGGAGATGCAGAATTTGAGACAATAGAAGAGAAAAAGATGTGAAAAGACATCACTATTTCTGTACTTTTGTTTCTTTCCTTTTGTAACTACTATGTAAATTATTAGATTCTACTGTGTGTAGCGGTACCCCTCCATGTGTAGTGGTACCCTAATAATGTAAAAGGCAGACCTTTCGTCGCCTATAAATAATGTGGCTCTCTCATTAGGAGAGGACACACTTCCTATTGTAACATATTTCTCTTTCTATCTCATGTAATATATTTCTCATATATGAAAGGTTTTTTCTATCTCTGGAGGATCTGAAAACGGCTACAGAGAGGAAGCTCTTTGGCCGAATTGATCTTGAGATCTTGAAGAAGAAACATTTCAGGTATGAAATCACAAAACTCTTTTACAAAGTTCAACATATCAAGCATGAAATGTCAAAGTGGCAACCTATATCGCTGTGACAGCATATAGCAGGCCCGACAGAGTAATAAATGATATGAAGAACATAGAAGTTAAGTTAGATCATAATAATTATAATCAATATCATATACTAACAAGTATAAACAAAAAATTAGTTGTTGCATTAATAGACACATGATCTTGTACAAGTTTTATAAGTGAAGATCTAGCAACAGAAATTTATGATTTATATCCAGAAGTAACATATATTACTCTCGAAGGAACTCCAGTACGAAACACTAAATATATATCTGTTAATATTATTTTTAGTAAAACACTTTCAATAAAAATAGAAATACCAATCGATGGAAGAACTAAACAAGAACAAAAGGAAATAATATTAGGAATAGATTTTTTAGAAAACTTTAATTATAAAATAAAAAGTAAAGAATTAATACTAAAAATACAAGGTGAAAAATTTAAAATCCCACGAATAAATTTATATAAAGAAAATATTAAACAATTACTATGAATATTTTTGAAAAAGGAGAAAGCTCGAGGCAAGATCAAGA